>JASEVX010000007.1:72902349-72917349 GCA_031761405.1 Serripes groenlandicus | reverse complement strand
AGCTACACTTATCAATGCTCATTGGTTAATTTGATTTTTAACATTCACAGTTCCATTAACGAAGTGTTAAACAGGGACACTCGTCACTGCTGATTGGATTATCAATATTTCACACTTTGATTAATGATGTTAAACAAACAAATATAAATCCCTTTGCCGATTACTTTAATCTTATTTATTTATTTATTCCTTTTAATTCATCCTATTGGAGATCAATAAATAAACATACACAGTTTTGCTATAGTAGCAATAAACAATATGAAAGAAAAGGATAGTGCTGAGGCTATATTTACACATGTTATTATATATAAAATACGCCATTTGTTGTTGTTGTTGTTGTTATTCGTTCCGTCCGTAGTAGGACAACCTCCGAAGAGTAGGTTTATAGTATCGGGCAATAAATCCACCACCAGTACGAATAATTACAGCTGCTACACGCGATATGCGATAGTAAACACTTTCACCACTATACTGAAATTATTTGTTTCAAATTTATTTATTTATTAGCCTTATCGTGTGTCACGTCCCCTTCGTTTTCTCCTAACAGGTATTTTTTCGAGCATTTTATATCTAGCACAGTGTAAAAAGTAGCACAGTCTGTGTGTATGAAATTCAAGCTGGGTAAGGTCTACATTGCGACTAATGTCTACAAGCATGCTAAGCGAGGTGCTGTCTAGTATTATTTTAAGCTTTGTTAAGTTGCTAATGCTTTCTAGCTGTACACCGCAAATCTCACGCAAGCATTCATCAATATCACTCAGTACCGACTCCCTCACTGATTCCAGTGCACTGCATTGAAGTATAAAGTGTTCGACGTCTTCTTCTTGTTCTCTGCACAGTTTACAGGTTGGATCCGTTTCTAAATGGTTGAATGCCGCTTTATTGCTTTGTAGGCTGTAGGTTCCAGAAACTAATTTCAGTTTGATTGGTAAACGAGAAACTTCTACATTTGAAGAGCTTCGGGTATGTATTATTGGATGTACTTTACCGACGGTGTAGACGTCTACGTTCAGGAGTCGGAGTGTTGAATATAGTTTGGAGTTATTGATTAGTTTCTGTTCCCAATATTTGTTTATTGCCGAGTGTAGTTTCGTTTTCCATTCCTCTTTTGAGAAAGAGTTGTTTAAGAGATGTGTTGCATCAGGAAGTTTGTATTTACACAAAAGTTTGTCTATTTCAACAAACCAGCTGCTACTGTCCATACTTTTCACTGTTAGCTGTCGTGTAGCTATTTGCTTTTCTATACTCTCGTCGGTCTGTTTGCAGACGTTGTGGTACAGTGTTAATGCTTTTATATGTATTTGGGCTTCAACAGGTAGTATTCCAGATATAATGAATGCTGCAGGATCAGCTGTTAAGCATATTTTATCATTTCTGAACACAGAACTTATATAAGATTTTTCAGAGAGCTTAGTTTTCTGAATCAATGTTCTTATCACGTTCCGATCCCAGTACTTTCAACATGAATATATTCGGGGGGTCTGCGAGTTCGGTGCGAATGTATTTTCTTATATCCTGTAAGAGCAGTGATCTCGGAAGCAACGATCCTGGACATTCGCAGAGAGCATGTTTAATGTCATCAGGCGTGGACTCCGAGCACAAATTACAATACTGATTTGTATCGCCCGGGATAGCTGTCCATGATTTGACTAATCGTTTGACAACTTTTGGGCTTAACTCGGTATACATATCATAAAGTAAGCATGTGCTTATTGAAGTTTGTAGCTGTTGACATATTACGATATCCGGGTCGGCACTCATCCTCGACCTCCAATTTTGTGTTTCACATGCATTAACGACATTTTTAAAAGCCAATTTGCAACTATATTTAGTCGGCAAAGTAGCTGAATTATAAATGTATGCATGTAGTATGTCCAGAAGACCGTACTTATTTATTATGTTTGTTATATCCGGGATGAAGCCTTTTTTTTTACTTTTGATGTGGTTTTGCATATATGACAAGTATCTGTTGAGGAACAAAGTTTTACTCAACGATCCGTTTTAAGACTGAGAAGTTTGTGCAGAAACATCAACTTTCTGTTATCAATTCTTGAAGATAGACGATGTACGCCGACAATGGATTCACACATATCTGATCTCGTTCTGGTTTTGAAACCTTGTATTGACTGTATTTGTGTCAGCCTGTGACGTCTCATTCCAAAGCTCACACCCGTTTAATGCTGTTGGTACAATTATGCTATGATATCAGACCGCATACCTATATCGGCAAGTGCAAAAAAATGCATGTTTCGCCCTTTTGACACCTTTCTTTTGTTCGATTTGTTAATTTAATTGATGCGTCTTGTCTTATTCCAAGGTGTACCGCATGATCAGTTTCGAAAATATACGTATCATCAATAATAAGAGAAATTGGCGAGTCACGTTTAGGTTTGTTTAATACGACTATATTAGATTTGCTATCATTAACTTCGAATTTCCACCTGTTGATATATCGACAGACAATATCTAATAGGGTTTGCAGCATATTCGGACTCAGTGTAATAAGGGAAAGATCATCGGCGAATGAAGGATTGCCGCATCTGAGGATATGCCCGAGATTTAAACTATATTCCGAGTCCTCTAGTTGTTGTAAAAGTTCATTCATACATATATACGAGATAGTAAAATGTAGAAGCTATCCCTCCCTGCCATACGCCTTTCTGTATATTTACAGTACATGATGTCGCGCCGTTTACACGGATACGGCACGCTACTTTCTCATATGAATTGATTATGATCCTTAGGATTTTACCTTTTAGTCCTAATTGCGTTAGTTTAAAGAAAAGGCCTTTATGCCAAACAGAATCGAACGCGGCCTTAAAATCGAGAAAGGTGACATACACCCGACTTTTCTTTTCGGATATGTCGTATGTATGGTTTCTTGTAGATTGAAGGCTGCTGTCATGCAACTTAGATCTGTTTGGAAACCTTGCTGTTGTACGTTTGGGAACGAAGTGTTTCTAGACCGTAAGAATGTCTGTATTCTGCCTAAGAGTAGCTTTTCGAATAGTTTACAAAAGCACGGGATCAACGATATACGTCTATAACTAGAAGGGTTGTTTTTATTCTTTCCTTTTCCTTTGTAAATAGGAACTATGAGGCTTTCTCTCCAGTCTTCTGGAATAACCTCTTGGTCTATAACACAATTAAATAAGTCCGATAAACTTGTATAAAGTGTTTTACCGCCGTGAATGATATGCTCATTAAGTATGTAATCATGTGATGGACTTTTCCCACGGTTTAAGTCCATTGCGAGGGTCTCTACGTTTTCCCAATTAAATAGGGCAACCATTACCTTATAATCATAATCCGCGCTATTTTCGACTGATCTATCATGCTTACTATGTTCGATCAATGCTTTTAAATCGTCAGTAAAGACTTTTAGAAGTTAGAATCCTCTGGGACGACCTAGATTAATCCAGACTCGCCTAAGGCGTCTTGATTCGGCATGGGTTAACTTAAGGTCGTTTCACAAATACGGTTTCGTATGTTTATTAAACTTAACCTTAGGTAAACATTCATCGGCTGATCTTAGAATAGACCATATAATGAGATCAGATGTCTGGTTAGGGTCATTACTTGGTGAGATGGAATGTGTGTAAAGATAATTCGACAATGTATTTTGAAACTTTTCAAAGTCATATTCATTACATTTGTCCCATGCGATATGGATTCGATGTTCATGATTCTCCTGATCTTGCTGTTTCACAGTAACCGATATGATTAAAGGTAGGTGGTCTGATGTAAATATTTCAGATTCAGGAAAAACATTATAGCTTGTGATTTCTTTCATCAACGACTTTTTTATGAAAATATGATCAATTTTCGATCTATTTCTTACATATGTGTAATCGTTTTTATTATTCTGAGCAGATATGAGGCCATTACATAATATGAACTGTTGTAGCAATAAGGATTTTTCTCCTAAATACTTATCAATGGAGTTTGATTTTCCTTGAAGGCGTGCATCAAAGTAACCTAGCACTATTATCTTTCCTTTCTCATAGCGCAAGTGTGTCGCGGCTTCGAGTTCTGATATTGTTTCAATATAGTTTGAAACGTAGCTGTCAGATGGCATATACACACACTCAAATTATATAGATGCGTTCGGTATAGACTAGTTTGATTTCTATACCTATGATTCTCTCACTGTCAAAGCAGTCTACTTCACTGATTGATGGCTGTAATGATCTTTTATATAGTATAGCCACGCCACCTTTTCCACACTTAGCGAGGCCATATTGGTCTATAGAGCTGTCACACACCGAATACGACTTATATATATGATTAATGCTATCCAGAAACGACTTTGAATGGTTAAATAGCTTGTGTTCTGCAACTATACAAAGGTCAATATCGGTTGCATCATCTAATATATCAGAGAGTGCATATGACGAGGACATAATTCCCTTGACTTTCCAACACATTACACTTAGCATAGCCATACTATAATATATAAGTACTTATTTACTCATTGTTGTATGTTATATTCACGACACTTTGTCTAATATATTTCTGGGTTGGAATTAGCCCACCTATCAATGTCTTCGTTCCATTCGTCATCTTCATCACGCCATATACTGTTGGTGTTATCATTCGAGTCGTTTGACTGTGTTTGTCATCATAATCGTATGTATTACATTTGTTATAGTAATTGTTTCGTCATCTATTTCGTTATGAATTTTGTGGGTAGTTTGTTCTTTGTTGCCCATAGTTTGGTGTTGTATATCGACTATTTCTGTCGAAATAGGACTTGGTTTTCCATTTCCTAAATGTTATCTCGGAATGCCAAAACCCTCCACTCTCGACTTCATCGTAATTTTAGTAGTAATAGTAGTAGCACTAGTATTTAAATAACGGACAAGCATACAGACAACTGTTGACGCTCCTGCAGCAGACAACTTATGGAAAAACATTGTGCGAAAGGATAAATTGCTATAATTAAAATTATGTTTACAAAGGCGGTTTCCATATTATTGCCAAGATCCTTTTAAAGCCGTCTGCTGCAGATTTTGTGTATGTGGGAAAGGGTTTACCGTTCATCATTTACCTTCGACAGGCAACCTTGCGTACTTAATTGGTAAATAACTTGAGAAAGCATTTATGGCACATGTTGAGCAATATTCCCTTTCCAGCAATATTTTCATTTCTATCTCCAAATCCGTACATCTTCTTTTAAGTTCGACTTTAATGGTTTGGCATTTTTATCATTATTTTAAGAAGATGTTTTTATATGAGAAAGTTCTCTAACTCTTTCCATAATACTGGGGGTGGGACTTCATGTGCTGTTTCTGTGTGTACTATTATATTGTTGTTATAGGGATGACCCTGAAATCCTACTCCAAAAAAAACCACATTTTACTATATCTATAACACTACAAAATACGTTAGGGGGTTTGTTTTGTTGTTTTGTTGTTTTGTAACTGTATTTTTAATCATTCTAACTTTTATCTCTAAGATAAGCCGTCTGGTGTTTAATAGGATACATTCAACGATCCAAAGTCTCAATTAACATAAACTTTATTGGTAAAACAAACATTCATGTTTAATTATCTCGCTGCCAAAGGTAGTTAAAGGCTTTGCAAACACTGCAGATTCAGAGGAGATAGCTCTCCTGAAATCTGCATTGTTTGCCACTTAGACATTAAATTCTACCATATTTTCTGTTGGACGAAAAATGGAGCAGTCCAATTTTCAACATTGAAGAGTCGACTTTGTGAAATTCGGCAGGGAAAGAGTTGACCCTTTTCTGCAGAAAACATAGTGCCAAACACTTAAAAAAATCTCCATTAAAGATAGCTTAATTTTCATCATGTGCAATTTCACCTTAGGCCACAGTGTTTTCAAAAATCGTCTGCTACTATTGCGTCACAATACGTCTGCAGATGAGAAAGAGTTACTGAACGCAACAATACAATGTCAGGTGAGCTAAGAACGTATCTAATAATCATGAACATGGTTTGCTCATGTCCTCGTATATATTGATTAGTAAAAAAAGTCATTCAATTCAGCAAACATTTGCAAAAACAATAATAGTAACAAACACCTGTCGAGGTTCGGGTAAAATACAAAACATTTATATAGTGTAGTTATCCCCTTGATGTACGAAGTCCTGGACATTTTCTATCGGAACAATTAGTCAATATTCATTATTTATTTTGTTTTTGCTTCTCGAATAAGGATTACGTTTTGTTTATAGGCAAATGTGCCTGAATGTAATCATCTGTATTGTAGATAGATTGTATTCACAAAAGACAAAAAATGTCCATCGTGTACATACAATCATACAAAACACACCAAAATATATGAACATATACATTTTTTGTCATTTACATTTGCTTCCTGGTTAATGGTAGATATTTTACAAAATGACCACAAACCATTAAGGACAAGTAGTGGAGAAAAGAGATGATAGCTTATTAAATTATTATTTGTTTATAGATAAAGCTTGACATAGAGACGGGTTGCAGATTTTTACCGAAATTGAATATAAAAATCTGTAATTTTAATGTGCAAATAAGTAATTATATATCAATTTATATATAGCACAATAATCTATATTAGTTAAAGAGTTTCAGATGCTTACCAAAACGAAACGCAAGCCGCCTGCCTCTTTATATATAATATAATATTGATCATTATCCTTGTAACGTGGAAGAATAGAACTAAAATGAAAATCTCGAAAATGGAAATAAACTTTGATAAAACATTTCACACATGTATACATATTCCTTTTTAAACTTTGAAAAAAAAAAAAAAAAAAAAAAATTAACAACAATAACAATATACATTTATTCTAAATGAGATAATTAATCAAGTGATTTCATTCCTTTTTCGAAACTTTTATATAGAAACATGCATAATTTGGATAATATTTTCTGGTTATTGCTTGTTAAGAGTTCGACGAATATTTTCTTATATAGATTTGTCTTAGATCATTGTATAATGGACATTCAAGTAAAAAAATGAAATTCGCCTTCTAATGTGTTACATAATTTGCATTTATTGTATATATGCAAAAATAGACCTCTGTGGTGCTCGGTATACAAAGAAAAAAGTATACTATAATTAGACTGTATTTAATAATAATGTATTTAAGCATTGTTTTTCCACCATAAAACACATCTGCAGCCGGAGACGTTTTGAAAACAGCAAGGCAAACGTTATAGAAAATCTCTATAAATGACGGTAAAACCATTGAAAGTAGTTATCATTATGAGCAATTACACCTTTTTCCACAATGATTTCAAAAGTTGTCTGCTTTACATGCGTAAGAATGCGTCTGCAAGTGGTATAACCAGTATGTTCATCATGATTAGCTTAATATAATAACTCAGTGAATAAACCGTACATATTGCAGACTGGAAGTATAGAATATTATTTGTGCAGCATATATATATATATATATTTTTTTTTTTTTATCTTCTGCAATATTCTTATTTGCGTACATGTATATCGTCTGGAAGTTTCCTGTCTGCAAACAGTCAGCAACGTATAGCGTCCTTTTTAAACCTATATCAGAGGCCTTAGTATAACAAAAAATCTCTGCATATATCAAATTCTAGAGAGTTCCATTTTAATGTACTTGAGTGAGTAGTTGAATCCGAGCCAATCCTTATAGTATATACCATCAGGGTATTGTTGGGGTGGAACGTAAGGACCCACGGGATAATACTTTCCCGTGGGTAGAACTAACGTGCAATAGTTGTACCACCAACCACCCAGCTGATTAGTAGCACACTTGTGTATATCAGGTCTGTCGTACGTAGCGAATTGCGCTCCATTGGTGTCTTTAAGATCATCCTTAAGAACGTTACTAGAAAGGTAGCCACCAATGCTTAATCTGTACCAATCTACTTCCGATCCAATGGCGAAATGAGTGTATTGTATCACCTTGATTCTGTTTTGCCAGTCTTGCATGGTAACAGTCAGAACGTTTGCACCTGAAAATACAAAAGTTCGTTCAAAACTATTGTATAAGACATGCAAAATAAATTTGTATGTTGTTGATGCCGATTTAAACATTTTTTTTTCAGTAACATAACGGCATTCACTCCATATATAAGTTTATATTACAGCTGGTCCAACTTGATTGACTCCATCTAGTAAGTCGTAAAGTGTATCCAACAATTTCAAGAGCCGAGGACTGGAAGCTATTACTACCGTTGTTTAAGTTGTTTGTATGCAAAGGCCGGTGATCGAACCTTCGACTGGCTGACGCTCTACAACTAAAACACGAGGCCAAATAAAAGATTTACCATAATATGTAAGCGCCCTCATTGCGTCCAAGCCAATCCAAAAGTCGCCTTGAGCTTCAGAACCAAAACCTACTTTATATTGGGACCATGTCCGAGCAAAACAGACATTTCCATATTTCTGCTGCATTATCGCTGTTCGTGCATAGCCAAATTCGAATCTACAGTTAACCTGTTTAATAAATAATTGATTTATCTATTGATGTTTAATGCTGTTTCAACAATTTTTCAGCCATATCACGGCGGCCAACTCTAGTGTTTCCTGACTTTCTCACGGCAGAACTAAGGAACTGATTGCTTTTCTAGAAAGACTGTTAAGCCCATTTGTGGAAGACGAATAACGCTTGTCATAGTGTCTTTTGTCAAACGTCAGAACGAATGTTAAAACAATAATTAACATTCCTTAGAACGTTATTAGTCTGCGTTTTAAATATATCTGAAATATATACGTCAAATCACATTTAAATATTCGTTTTATTACCTTCCTTTATATATGCATTTTAGTAAAATATAAGTAATAGCTTAAATGGGGGAAAATTTATACGATAACAAAAATAATTTCCAACTGTCAGTCCTGTTGAGCTACACAAACAATGTTCAACAATGAAAATGAGTTTTGGACAGATGATGGATACTAAACCCAAAAATAATTTCTTAAAAATAAAATAAAAAATACCCCACTAGATAACTCCGAAATTCATCAAATAAAGATTCACCCTATTACCTCCCTTTGTATATAATAGAATGCATTGCAGACAATGGAAGCAATGCAATAAATAGTGACGAGACCGATGTTCAAGTTAGATGTGGATTCTCCCACAAGCCGAGTAGTTCAATAGGATCCGAGGTATTGCTACTTTAACGTAATTTTCTGTTTTACCAGATACCTATTATAACTTTTAAGAAAGAAAAAAAAAAAAAAAAATCAATAACGAAATAACACAATTTACACATTCAAGAACATTTATGAATGGTGATTGAATGAAGTGAAATTAAAAATTAATTTTCAATGACATCATATCATATTTCCGAGACGTTCCATTAACATATTAAATTTGTATTCGTCGTCTTGAAGGCCTATTTGCACCGGATAAAGTGTAAGAATATAATACAATTGCATAGTGCTTTTTTATAGCTCGTTTGCGTTCCTGACCCGTTTTCCCTTATTAAATATAAGACAAGTGTCATATTAATTTCTTTTTTAAACAATTAACAATGTTAAAAGGCTTAGAGAAGGGGTCCACGAAGTTAGGTTGACGAGTGACGAATTGACGAGTGACGAATTGACGAGTGAGGAACTGTGATCTTGTTTAAGTCCGTGAAGAGGTTGACGAGTGACGAATTGACGAGCGACAAACTTCAAATTATTTGTAAAGTTAGCTTGACGAGTGATACACTGCTGTGAAGTTAGCTTGACGAGTGACAAACTGCTGTGAAGTTAGCTTGACGAGTGACAAACTGCTGTGAAGTTAGCTGGACGAGTGACAAACTGCTGTGAAGTTAGCTTAACGAGTGACAAACTGCTGTGAAGTTAGCTTGACGAGTGACAAACTGCTGTGAAGTTAGCTGGACGAGTGACAAACTGCTGTGAAGTTAGCTTGACGAGTGACAAACTGCTGTGAAGTTAGCTGGACGAGTGACAAACTGCTGTGAAGTTAGCTGGACGAGTGACAAACTGCTGTGAAGTTAGCTTGACGAGTGACAAACTGCTGTGAAGTTAGCTGGACGAGTGACAAACTGCTGTGAAGTTAGCTGGACGAGTGACAAACTGCTGTGAAGTTAGCTTAACGAGTGACAAACTGCTGTGAAGTTAGCTGGACGAGTGACAAACTGCTGTGAAGTTAGCTGGACGAGTGACAAACTGCTGTGAAGTTAGCTTGACGAGCGACGAATTGACGAGTGTTGCATGCTTTATCAATTTCGTAAATTCGTCAATTTTTGTCTTGTATGATAAATTATACTGCTTAAGTAAGCTGATATTTTCTGAACATGTAACATATTCACCGTGCTTCCTGAAAATCAATATTTATACAAGAGGACCTAAGATAAGCTTTGAGCTTTCAGTCCAAACCATTTCTCCATTGTATATTTCTTAATGTTTCCTTCTATGTAAGAAAGTTCATGAGAATTTAATACGATTCAACTTAACTAGAAGAGCTTCGTCAATTCGTCAACTCGTCAATTAACGAACAAAATATTTTTCTAAAATCTTTATTTCTGTCTTTTAGATAATGCATCTGGACGTATTGAATGCAAAGTATGCCCTATTTCAAATATCATGGCCATCAGCCATTAAGAAGAGCTTCGTCAAGTTCTCCAATTCGACGACTCGTAAATTGTGTTGACGAATCGACGAAAACAATTTTTTTCTGAAAACTTTATTTCTGTCTTTTAGATAATGTGTCTGGACGTATTGAATGCAAATTAACCCCTTTTTCAAATTTCATGGCCATCAGTCATTCAGAAGAGCTTTGTCAAGTTCGTCAATTTTGTTGAGGAATTGACGAAAAGAAATAATATGAAAACATTATTTCTGTCTTTTAGATAATGTATCTGGACGTATTGAATGCAAATTAGGCGGTATTTCCAATTGCATGGCCATCAGTCAATCAGAACAGCTTCGACAAGTTCGTCAACTCGTTAATTTAGTTGACGAAATTGACGAACAAAATATTTTTTTAAAAACTTTATGTCTTTCTTTTAGATAATGTATCTGGACGTTTTGAATGTAAATTAGGCCCTATTTCAATATTGCATAACCATCAGTCATTCAGAAGAGCTTCGACAAACTCGTCAATTTAGTTGACGAACAAAATATTTTTCTTAAAACTTTATTTCTGTCTTTTAGATTATGTATCTGGACGTATTGAATGACAAAAAAAGACCCTATTTCAAATGTTATGGCCATCAGTCGTAAAGAAGAGTTTCGTCAAGTTCGTCCAATTCATCAACTCGTCAATTTTGTTAACGAATTGACGAAAACAATATTTTTTTAAAAACTTTATTTCTGTCTTTTAGATAATGTATCAGGACGTATTGGATGCACATTAGGCCCTATTTCATATTTCACGGCCATCAGTCATTCAGAAGAGTTTCGTCAAATTCGTCAATTCGTCAATGACGGAAAAAATAATATTTTTCTAAAAACTGTATTTCAGTCTTTTAGATAATGTATCTGGACGTATTGAATGCAAATTAGGCCCTATTTTAAATGTCATGGCAATCAGTCAATCAGAAGAGCTTCGTCAAGTTCATCAATTCGTCAACTCGTCAATTTTGTTGACGAATTGACGGAAACAATATTTTTCTAAAACTTTATTTCTGTCTTTAAGATAATGTATAATGTATCTGACCGTATTGAATGCGAATTATGCCCTATTTCAAAAAAGTTAGCCATCAGTCATTCTCGAAAAAAACATATTTTTCTAAAAACTTCATTTATGTCTTTTAAATAATGTATCTGCTGTATCTAAGGTATTGAATGCAAATTAGACCCTATTTCAAATGGCATGGCCAGCAGTCATTCAGAAGAGCTTCGTCAATTCGTCAATTTGGTTGAGGAATTGACGAAAAAAATAATAATCTCAAAACATTATTTCTGTTTTTTAAAATAGTATATCTGGACATATTGAATGCAAATTTGGCCATATTTCATATGTCATGGTCATCAGTCATTCAGAAGAACTTCGTCAAGTTCGTCAATTCTACAACTTGTCAATTTTGTTGACAAATTGACGAAAAACAATGTTTTTCTAAAAACTTTATTTCTGTCTTTTAGATAATGTATCTGGACGTATTGAATGTAAATTATACCCTATTTCACATTTCCTGGCCATCAGTCATCAGTCATGAAGAGCTTCGTCAAGTTCTTCAATTTAGAATTGACGAAAAAATTATGTGTCTAGTCACATAACACGTTAACCACTTCATAGATATCTAAAATGGCTTTCTGCATCAGGCAGTGTTTTCGGTGGCGCGTCCACGCATGGAATTACCTAAATTACACACGGTCCCCAAATGCATATCTTAGATGTAAATGAGCCTTGATGTTTGTCAACGTATAAAACGCACAAAAATAAACGTTGACAAACATCACTGCACATTCTTCTTCAGTTGAATACATACACAGGTTCTAGTTGATGGCTTTCTGTATTTAGAAAATGTATTATGGTGCGCGTCCACGCATGAAATTATCACATTTTACACTCACACTGTTGAGCGAAGCCCTGAAGTTTAACAACGTTTATAGCTATCATTAGTGCAAATGTTGTGATTTTTGCCACATAATTTCCAAAGTTTTTCAACGTTCTGGATATCTGAAGAAGACGTTCACATCCGTACAATCGGTATTGTTTTCATTAGTGAACTCATTGTGATAAAGTTGACATTTCCAATGTTGTTTAATGCTAGTAAAGGGAACATAGAGGCCCGTCCTTTGCTGACGAGGTTTCTTGTTGCATGTGAGTAGTTAAGTGTTATACCAACATGGGTCACTGTTTTTCAGATATCTATGGTAGAGTTTCCGAATGTAACCGACGTAATATTACTATGGTCTTTACCAAATATGATTAATTTACACTTGTTTGTATTGAAACTATATCCCAAGTCATTTGCATAGTCATTTGCAATAGTTAATTGATGCTCGAGGCTTGTCAAGTTTGGACAAAGAAGCACAATATCGGACGTAAAAAGAGGTCACAGTTCGTCACTTCGTCACTCGTGAATCTAACTTGACGGACCTTTAGAGAATGCTTTTTCTCAGACAGAAATGCTTTTTCGGAAGGTCAATGGTGATGAAATCTGTCGCAGGAAATTAGCGGGATAAGGTTTAGACGAGCAATTTCTCCTTTTGCCACAATGTTTTCAACCTTCTTTAGTAATAACACCTACAATTGTAGAGAATTTCCATATTTTTGAGTAGACATTCTTTCAGCGGACGTCTGCTGCAGATTTGCTGTATGTGGGAAAAGGTTAATTTCTATCACGGGGGAAAGTCTTTATCATACCCTGTGAGGCACAGTTGTGTTGAGATACACGTTGTAGTCCCGGATCGTTCATACCCGCCTCTAAGTCTGACGTCATCGCAATCTGGAATAATAGATCAGATGAGCCTGTGCTGATCTACATCGTTCACACATAACCAAAATAAGCTTGTTAGATGCTTCTGTGAACTTGCGTAGATTCTTATAAGACATAGCTAGCATCTGTTCTGAAATACTAACTTATACTTAGGCTATTTCCCATGGACGGGCTTTCATATCTCAGCGTATCTTGTAAAATGGAATTGAGTGTGTGTATAAGAAAAATCCTTTTTTTGGGCGTGGGGTGGGTGATCGAAGAGGTTAGATATATATAGTGAGAGAGATAGAGAGATAGATAGAGACAGAGGGAGAGAGAGAGAGAGAGAGAGAGAGAGAGAGAGAGAGAGAGAGAGAGAGAGAGAGAGAGAGAGAGAGAGAGAGAGAGAGAGAGAGAGACGAGAGAGAGAGAGAGAGAGAGAGACAGAGGAGAGAGATATATATAGAGAGAGAGAGATAGAGGGAGAAAAAGAGACAGAGGGAGAGAGACAGAGAGAGAGAGAGAGAGAGAGAGAGAGAGAGAGAGATAGAGGGAGAAATAGAGACAGAGGAGAGAGACACAGAGAGAGAGAGATAGAGGGAGAAATAGAAAGAGAGAGAGAGAGACAGACAGAGACAGACAGAGACAGAGGGAGAGAGACATAGAGAGATATATAGAGACAGAGGGAGAGAGACAGAGAGAGAGAGAGATAGAGACAGAGGAGAGAGATAGACAGAGAGAGATATAGGGAGAAATAGAGACAGGGGGAGAGAGACAGAGAGAGAGAGAGAGACAGAGAGAGAGAGAGAGAGATAGAGGGAGAGAGACAGAGAGAGAGAGAGATATATATATATATAGAGACAGAGGGAGAGAGATAGAAAGAGAGATAGATAGAGGGAGAAATAGAGACAGAGGGAGAGAGACAGAGAGAGAGAGATAGAGGAGAAATAGAGAGAGAGAGAGAGAGAGAGAGATGAGAGAGAGAGATAGAGACAGAGGGAGAGAGATAGAGAGAGAGAGATAGAGGGAGAAATAAAGACAGAGGGAGAGACAGAGAGAGAGAGAGATAGAGGGAGAAATAGAGAGAGAGAGAGATATAGAGACAGAGGGAGAGAGACAGAGAGAGAGATAGAGACAGAGGGGAGAGACAGAGAGAGAGAGGTAGAGACAGAGGGAGAGAGATAGAGAGAGAGAGATAGAGTGAGAAATAGAGACAGAGGGAGAGAGACAGAGAGAGAGAGAGATAGAGGGAGAAATAGAGACAGAGGAAGAGAGACAGAAAGAGAGAGAGATAGAGGGAGAAATAGAGACAGAGGGAGAGAGACATAGAGAGAGAGATAGAGGGAGAAATATATTTATTATATGCCTGTACATTTTCGGTGGAAATACATGCAGATTGACATGCGCAAATACACCACGACAGATTAAAATTCCGTATCTACATGCGGTGTAAATACAAGATTGTGACGTCAGACAGTGCGCGAATACTTTCAGCGAGGTATCCCCAATAAACAATGTATTGAATCTGTATATTTAATAGTTTTTTCTCTCTTCATAGATCGTAGGTATATAATACGAAAAAACCCCATGAATGGGTTTTTTCGCTTATAGTTAACAGGTGTGAGATTTTTTTTTTTTTTTTTTTTTTTTTTCAATAACCCATGAAGCTTTCTGAAATGAAACTGGC
>JASEVX010000007.1:72865109-72897609 GCA_031761405.1 Serripes groenlandicus | reverse complement strand
AATTATATTATGATGAGCGCCCTTGTGTCAATGATGCATAATAATATGCAGATCGGAAGCAATTTGCCTTTTGGGAATTAAATGACACATTTAAAATTGTCAAGGACGAACTAACTTTGTACGAAAGACCCGATTCTTTCTTATTCGCAGAGGTGTCGTTCTTGAAACTCTCTTTATAGGCAGAGAGTGTTCGTTCAAAGTAATTTTTCTATTAAAACTAGTTTTATTCTCGGTTTGTTCTTTTCTTCATTTGTTTCGAACCAAATAAACATTTTAAATCACCTACGATTTACTATTTGTAAGTGAGTGTAAAGAGACGGCTCTCTGCAAAGGAGATTGATCTACGCAGTTGGTATTCACGAGTCACGCTTCAAGCAGGTGCGCGTATGTAAACAAATTAGACTGCGACGTAAAGGTTGTAGTTATCGCCTTTTGAGTACATGTAGTATATAGTGTAAAATAAAGTATACCAGTCTAGCTAATAGGGACTGTTTTGTCTTCGTTAATAAAACAAAAAAACATATATGCGAGTCAAAATAAAGAAACTGAAAATACCTAAAACATCGGAATATTTATTTCATTTTAGATGTGTCATATACTTAGTGTTTTTAAACAAACATAATTGTAATATGTTCAAGACATCTAAATGTGTTTCTTTCTAATAATAATCCCCCCTCCCATGTGATTTCCGAAATTGTTCGATTGTTAATGATATTTAACCTGACAGACTTTGAAATCATCAAGTACAAAACATAGATAATCTCTATAAATGATAGTAAGATAATTGAAAAGAGTTGAAATTGTTATGGCAAATGGAGCAATTGCTCATTATGTGCAATTTCACCTTTTGCCACAATGATTTCAAAAGTCGTCTGCTGCAGAGGCTCAGAAAGGGTATATAGTCGTATGTTGGAAAGGGTTAAAACCGTAAATGGAGAAAATTAATCTCATTGTGAGCAATCTAACCTTTTGCCACAATGATTTCAAAAGTCGTCTGTTGCAGAGGCACATTAAGGGTATATACTCGTATGTGGGAAAGGGTTAACACCGTTAATGGAGAAAATTTAACTCATAATGAACAATTTCAACTTTGCAACAATGATTTTAAAAGTCGTCTGTTGCGAGAGACCCGGTAAGGGTATATTTGTGGCAAAGGTTTAAAACCGTAAATGAAGAAATATTAAGGCGATACATATTTGTTCATAGTCTGATTCAGTGTTAATTTAAATTGTTATTAGAGAGAGTTTCCTGTGGAGATATTAAGACCCAAAACATTGATTGGGTATACAAATATGAAAGGTAAAGGTGTTAAAAAATTACAACACGAGTATACTTTGTTTCAATGTCGAACGAGCAAATGTCCTTATATTTTCTTATATATATTTGTCTTAGATCATTGTATAATGGACCTTCATGTAATAAACAAGACGAATGTTTGACGCAAAGCGTCAAAGAGAAGCCGCAATGTTTCGTTGCACATGTAGAAATAAGAAAAAAAGAACATTTAAATCCACAAACATTAGAACAATTTAAACTGTAGTCAGTAATGCTGATATCGGATATAACTTTTATGTAGGATAGTTAACCTGGTGAATTAGATGATTAAGAATTAAACTGATTATGGAAAGTGACTTATATAATAATAATAAAGATAAATGGACAAGAGGTTATGATAAATTTCAATTTGTACCAAAAACTAATTTTGTTGAACACACGCCCTGTTATGATTATGTTTTGTCAAATAATGCTGACATAGAACATCTGTTTTTGGTTTATCGGTAAGTCATGATAGTGGCTAAGCGTTTAACAATTTCCCACATAAAACAAATCTGCAGATGACTTTGAAATTATCAAGTACAAAATATAAAAATATCTCTATAAATGATCGTATGATAATTGAAAAATGTTGAAATCATTGTAACAAATGCAGATAATGCTCAATATGAGCAATTTCTCCTTTTGCCACAAAGACTTCAATGATGTTTTAAGTTGACAGACTTTGAAATAATCGAGTGCAAAACATAGAAAACTCCATAAATGATAGTTAGAGTTTAAATTATTGTGGCAAATGGAGCAATTGCAAATCAAAGCTGTCGGATTACAAACGCACAATCTCGATTGGACGGCAATAATGTGAACTCTTGTCGTAATTAGCATTCAGAAATTCTTGCCGTATGTGGGAAAGGGTTAATTGTCTAAAACTGTCCATTATGTCTTATTTGCATCTCATTCCGTTTTATTTCAATTATGAGGTATATAATATATTATGATTATCGGTATACCCACCAATTAATTTGGATTATCCACACATAAGTTAACACATTCGGAAAATCTATTTCACTCTATTGTCCCAAATGTGTCGTGTAACGGATTTGTACCACACCATACGAAAAGGGGGAAAACCTTGCGAGGCAGTGATCAGTCCGATCATGAATTGTTGTCTTTGCTTTTTAGTCGTGAATCGCACTGTAAGCCTCTTGAGACAATTCATTACCAAACACCTACCACACAAAAATGCAAATTTATCTTGTTATGCAATTAACACTAAACCTATCCAAATGCGGAATTTGTGCTGACGCGGTTGCAAATTCTCACGCGCTATGACGTAGCCATTTCCCATATAGGCTCTCCCAAATTTCGGTGTTAAAATCTGTGACCTTTTGTGAAATTGAACGATTTCATTTGGATTATAAGGGATTTTTATGCAGTTTTGTGAGAAATTATTTTTCAATTTATTCTTTAACAAACAAATAAATATTTTGAAAGTTTGGTCAAATATAAAAAAAATGAATTTACCCTTTTATTGAACACGTCGACCATTTTCTTTGTGGAAGAC
Source organism: Serripes groenlandicus (assembly GCA_031761405.1). Lineage (NCBI taxonomy): Eukaryota > Metazoa > Mollusca > Bivalvia > Cardiida > Cardiidae > Serripes > Serripes groenlandicus. Next base: position 72,894,773 of record JASEVX010000007.1, on the reverse strand, counting down.
GCGTTTGTAGCAGACGACTTATGAAAAAACATCGTGACTAAAGGAGACATTGCTCAAAATTAGAAGTTTCTCCTTTTGTCATAATGTTTTCAACTGTTTTCAATGATTATACTTTATAGAATTTCCTAATTTCTGATGGGTTTTTTACATATGTCAAGGCCGGCTTTTGTTTACTTTCCATGGTCACGCGATGGAAGAATTGTTGGCTGACTCATATTATACTGAACATGAAAGTCAGATTATTAAAAACAAAGCAAATGAAAAGTTAGGTTGATTGAAACATTGAGATGCCATCTATGTGAAGTTACGAGAAAAACAAAAATGAAAATCTATCAATAGACTATAGATGAATGCATGGCTTAATTGAGATCGGTTTTAAACGCGTCGGTGAATACGATATAAATCTAAATTACCGGGAATCCAAAAAAAAATGAACTAGATATTAAGATTAAGCTTTAGTCAAAAGTCTAAATTGAAAAGTTTGGTGAATACGGACCGTGGAGTTTTCATCTAATTACTGCGTAATATATCATAGCATGTAGATCAGATTACATTTAGCGCGTGCCTCTTGTTTATGGTTCCCGGTTTAACATACTATCGAACTAATAAAGCGTATGAGGCAGGTAGCCAATTCAGTTATACTGTTTAGACTAGATACAGTATGAATTCCGCTTAAATAAAAATGTACATACATTCAATTAATATACTGGCCGTTGTCTTTTGTTTTTAATTTGTAAAACTCACACATGTATATAGAGTGTAAAAGGGATGTTTTAAAAGTCATAACCTTAAATTAATGTACTTAGTAAGGACAAAGAGAAATCTCGATATGTGGTCATATAAATTGTCTCCTTGTGCTAAACTTCTAGGCATCCTTACAGAAAGCCGCCTCCTATGAAATTCGCCTTCTAATGTGCTACATAATTTGCATGTATTGTATATATGCAAAACAAAGACCTCTGTGGTGCTCGGTATATAAAGAAAAAAGTATACTATAATTAGACTGCATTTAATAATAATGTATTTAAGCATTGTTTTTCCACCATAAAACACATCTGCAGCCGGAGACGTTTTGAAAACAGCAAGGCAAACATATAGAAAATCTCTATAAATAACGATAAAACCATTGAAAATATTTATCATTATAAGCAATAAGACCTTTTTGCCACAATGATTTCAAAAGTTGTCTGCTTTACATGCGTAAGAATGCGTTTACAAATGGTATAATCCGTATGTCCATCATGATTAGCTTAATATAATAGCTCAGTGAATAAACCGTACATATTGCAGACTGGAATTTGTGCAGCATATATATATATATATATAGTTTAGTATAGTGTCTTTTTTAAACCTATATCAGAGAACTTGGTATAAAAAAAAAATCTCTGCATATATCAATTTATAGAGAGTTCCATTAATGTACTTGAGTGAGTAGTTGTATCCGTGCCAATCCTTATAGTATATACCATCATAGTATTGTCGAGGTGGAACGTAATGACCCCCGGGATAATACTTTCCCGTGGGTAGAACGAACGTGCAAAGGTAGTACCACCAACCACCCAGCTGATTAGCAGCACATTTGTTCACATCAGGTTTGTCGTACGTAGCGAATACCGCTTCATTGTTGTGTAAAAAGACATCCGGAAACACGTTACTAGAATTGTAGCCACCAATGCTTAATCTGTACCCATCTACTTCCGATCCGATGTAGAAATTATTGTATTGTATCACTTTGCTTTCGTTTAGCCAGTCTTGCATGGTAACAGTCAGAACTTTTGCACCTTAAAATACACAAGTTAGTTTAACACTAGTCTTAACCCTTTATCTATATAAACGCATTATGATGCCTCTTTTAAAAACATAACGGCAAAAAGAGATTTTCTTTAAAATGTGCAATTTCTGTTTTGGTCAAAATAATTATTTTTTTCCCAGTTATTATTAGTCGCCGGGCAGAAGCCCGCGACTTCTATTTTTAAAAGGTTTTCTGAAATCACATGGGAGGGGGGATTATTATTAGAAAGAAACACATTTAGATGTCTTGAACATATTACAATTGTGTTTGTTTAAAAACACTAAGTAATGACACATCTAAAATGAAATAAATATTCCGATGTTTTAGGTATTTTCAGTTTCTTTATTTGGACTCGCATTTATGTGTTTTTGTTTTATTTGCGAAGACAAAACAGTCCCTATTAGCTAGACTGGTATACATTTATTTTACACTATATACTACATGTAATCAAAAGGCGATAACTACAAACCTTTACGTCGACAGTATAATTGTTTACTTACGCGCACCTGCGTGACTCGCGAATACCAACTGCGTATATCAATCTCCTTTGCAGATAGCCGCTCTTTACACTCACTTACAAATAGTAAATTATAGGTGATTTAAAAATGTTTATTTGGTTCGAAACAAATGAAGAAAAGAAAAAACCGAGATCAAACTGGTTTTAATGGAAAAATGACTTTGAACGAACACTCTCTGCCTATAAAGAGAGTTTCAAGAACGACACCTCTGCGAATAAGAAAGAATCGGGTCTTTCGTACAAAATTATTTCGTCCTTGACAATTTTAAATGTGTCATTTAATTCCCTAAAGGCATATTGCTTCCGATCTGCATATTGTTATGCATCATTGACACAAGGGCGCTCATCATAATATAATTTTAAAACATGAGTAGTTTGTTATTTTCATTATAAAAAAGGAAGGAAAGAATTAAAATAAATTAACATGTTGTAGGGCTAAGTTTATGTTCGAAATTAAGTTTAAATTATACAACAATTTCAATGAGATTTAACTGTTTAGTTGATATTATATTTCGAAGGTGGTCTAATTTATAAATATTGGACTACATTTCAACATTTGTTAAAGTATGATATAATTAGGATGCCAAGCTAATATCATTTTGAGAAAAAGAGAAAACTTATGTCTTCAGCAATTTAACCCTTATCTTATTGTTTTAAAAGTAGATTGCTGCAAAGTTGTCCACTGTTGACTTTAAAAGAGGGAAGGTAAAATGACGTGCTATTGCATGCAAATCCTAAATTGTCTGTCTTGTGGTTTTATTGAAAAATAATAAAATTCAAATATTCTGAAAAGTGAATGTGGAATTCACAAATCTTATAATTATTCCTTAATGAAAGCACTGTATACATACTAAGACTAATGATTGGCAAGATTACTCATTTCCATTACTGTTTATGATCAATAATTAGTTGGTTGTGTGTATGGTCAACCTACTTTGGAATGGAGATTGATCATAAACAATGAAAGGCTTCAATTATCATTCACTTCGTTGACAAAACAATGCAAGTTATGATACATTTTCACTTGACCCCACCCCTGATGTTCCAATATGTCCCTCAGTTGATAACTGTTTATTCAACTACTATAATGTTAGTGTTATGCAAAACTGCACTATGGATATCCGGCGACATTGATGCGTTGCATCAACTTTCTCTTGTACCTTCATATATAGAGAATTGCCAGGATGTTATCTATGTGCTTACAACTTTTGTTTTGAAGTGGGAAAGGTCTATTGCCGTAATTATGGCATTTGGGAATGGTTCCCTCGCTTTAAACATTTTCTTTCGTTACATAACGGCATTCACTCCCTATATAAGTTTATATTACAGCTGGTCCAACTTGATTGACTCCAGCGAGTCAGTCAGTCGTAAAGTGTATCCGACAATTTTGAGCGCCGAGGACGGGAAGCTATTTCTACCGTTGTTTAAGTTTTTTGTATGAAAGGGCCGGGGATCGAACCTTCGACTGGCGGACGCTCTACAACTAAAACACCCAGGCAAAATAAAAGATTTACCTTGTAATGTAAGCGCCCTCATTGTGTCAAATCCAATCCAAAAGTCGCCTTGAGCTGCATAACCAAAACCTACGAGCAAAACTGACATTTCCATATTTCTGCTGCATTATCGCTGTTCGTGCATAGCCTAATTCGAATCTACAGTTAATCTGTTTAATAAATAATTTATTTATTTATTGATGTTTAATGCTGTTTCAACAATATTTCAGCCATATCACGGCGGCCAACTCTAGTGTTACCTGACTTTCTTACGGCAGAACTAAGGAACTGGCTGCTTTTCCAGAAATACTGTTTAGCCTATTGGTGGAAGACGAATGACGCTTGTCACAATGTATTTTGTCAAACGTCAGAAAGAATGTTGGTTGAGCTGGGGTTCGAACTCACAACCCATTGATTGACAAACGGCTTAGACAGTTTCGTGTTTGCGGTATGTTAAAACGTATTTTTGAGTAGACATCTTTTTAACGACGTCTGCTGCAGATTTGTTGTATGTGGGAAAGGGTTAATTTCTATCACGGGGGAAAGTCTTTATCATACCCTGTGAGGCACAGTTGTGTTGAGATACACGTTGTAGTTCCCGGATCGTTCATACCCGCCTCTAAGTCTGACGTCATCGCAATCTGGAAAAAATAGATCAGATGATCCTGTGCTAATCTACATCGTTCACACATTACCCAAATAAGCTTGTTAGATGCTTCTGTCAACTTGTGTAGATTTTTATAAGACACAGCTAGCATCTGTTCTGAAATACTAATTTATACTTAGGCTATTTCCCATGGACGGAATCTCATATTGCAACGTATCTTGTAAAATGGAGTATGAGAAAAAATCTTTTTTGGGTGTGGGGGGGGGGGGGGGGGGGGAAGGTTAGAGAGAGAGGGAGATATATATATATATAATTAGTCGCCGGCTTCTTTCTATTTTTAATAGGTTTTCGGAAATCACATGGGAGGGGGGGTTATTATTAAAAAAAAAAAAATTTAAATGTCTTGAACATATTACAATTGCGTTTGTTTAAAAACACTCATGTGTTATGATACATCTAAATTGAAATAAATATTCCGATGTTTTAAGTATGTGCAGTTTCTTTATTTTGACTGGCATTTACGTTTTAGTGTTTTATTTACGAAGACAAAACAGTCCCTATTAGCTAGACTGGGATACTTTATTTTCATAAACTATGTAATCAAAAGGCGATAACTACAAACCTTTACGTCGCACAGTCGAATTTGTTTAGATACGCGCACCTGCTTGCAGAGACTATCGATATGAAAATCACGTTGAATTCTCCTTTTAATAGATCAGTATCAACATAAACTGGTAACAGAAACAAAAATAAGAAATATTTTGTGAAAATATGTCTCAAATATAAGCCTGTTTATCGGTCGTGAACGTCGAAACGCCTTTTCCTCAGTTCGTGACATAGTTTCATATTGCCAAAATGTAAACAAAGCGAAGTAACCGGAAGTAAAATGTAAACTTAGAAAAGTGACTTGTTTATGCAGACAAAAAATGTCGCACGACAAATTGATTTCTTAAACGTCACGTAACGAGTGCATGGGTCGAATGTAGGAGAAAGAAAAATACTATAGAAATGCTTTTTTCTCTCGAATGCAGTGAAATGAAACATGCACTAAAGCTTTGCCTGACTTTGTATTCACTTTTTTCGATGTCTGACATCTTGAAACGAGGGTCAACATTTCGAAAGAATGCTCAAACACCTTATTACAGATAGTCTATCATAGATAGCTAATATTACACACTTAAATGATTAAATATATGTGATATTAAATGTTTATTTGGCTTGAAACAAATTAAGAGAAGAACAATCTCTGGTAAACAATAGATTTTGAAATAAAAAAAAATCTGCTCTTTCGCACCCAATTAATATCATACTTGCCACCTATTAAATAGTAATGGGACTCGCAACTGGCATTTCTCTTGCGCCAAACATATATTGTATGCATCAACGATTTAGATAAACAATTTAGCTGATATGTTGTTTCAAGTGTGGTCTACGTTTTAAACATATGAGGATAAATTTTAACATCTGTGAAATATTTATTATAATTATTATTAAAAAGGGGGAAGTTCATGTCTTCAGCAATTTAACCGTTTTCTCAATGTTTTAAGCGTTTAAAGGTTTTCATTGTTGCTTCAGACATGGAAAGGGTTTAATAGCTTTTTATTGCATGAAGATTTAAATCCCAAAATGTATTAATTTGTTGGGGTTTTATTGACAAATACAAAACATCCAAAATCCTGACCACAAGAAATCCTGAAATTTGTAGATCTATGTGGAATTTCAAAAATCCTGGAATTAGTCCTTATGAAAACAGTATGTGTATGTTTAGACTAATGAAAGTCAAGAATACATGTGTGTTAAACAATAAATCAATGCAGTCTTTTCCGGCGACATTGATGCCTTGCATCAACTAGAGAGAGAGAGAGAGAGGATAGAGACAGAAAGAGGAAAGAGAATGAGAAAGAGCGAAAGAGACAGACAGACATAGACAGAAAGAGGAAAGAGAATGAGAAAGAGCGAAAGAGACAGACAGACATAGACAGACAGAGATAGACAGAGACAGATAGAGACAGAGACAGATAGAGAAAGAGAGACAGACAGACAGACAAACAGACAGAAAGATAGACAGACAGACAGACATACATACAGACAGACAGACATACAGACAGACATAGAGAGAGCTACAGACAGACAGACATACAAACAGACATAGAGAGAGCGACAGACAGACAGACATACAGACATACAGACATACAGACAGACAGAGATAGATACAGACAGACACAAAGACTGACATAAAGACAGAAGAAAAAATAGATGATTACCGTGATATTTGTTGCCATCAAACTCATTTTCAGTCCGTGATAACTCTTCATCTAGATTCTGATCAAGCATACCAGTCGGAGTGGCTGATTCTACTTCATCTCGACTTTGTTCAAACCTTTCCATTAGACCGGCTGTCAGCACTCCGATCTGGATGTAGAGTAAGAAAAGCAAACTATTATTAAGAAAAGAAGGTCCATGCACATAATTTTATAATAAAGTTCGAACCATGGCTATGGCGGGAAATTTGTAAATTGTTCATTTCTAATTTCCATATATGTTTTCAAAATTGGCCACCGTGCTTCATTTATATTCCGATATTAGTTCGTTCTACCATTGCAAGTTTTGAAAGAGTTAACTTGTTTTGAATCAACTTCCTTCATTGTCAGTGTCACCACGAGAGGCAATCTACACGAGGTCATACAAAAAGGATCTTGTTATTTTCAATTATCACCATGCAAGTACAGCACTAGTTGGGATTCGCAAGGTATCCCTTATTGTCAGGCTTTTCCGTCTGTCTGTCTGTCTGTCTGTCTGTCCAAATATTTATTAAGCGACGCTCCACAGCCCAAAACGACGTGCCGATTCCGATGAAACTTGGTGAACAGATGCCATAGGAGCTCAGGGTGTACGCGTTTGAGTTTCGTGGCTAATAGGACTCACCCGTTGCTATGCTGAAACTTCGGTTGTAGATACTTCGAGATATTTAGAAAAGGCGTATCCGTAACGATGTTTGATTTAAGGCTTTGTTTCCAAATGGAAGCCTTTCAAAGATAGCCGTTGCTATGCATCTAGCAAAAAAACGCGTGTTAAGAACCCGAGTCATTTTCTATCTTCTCGTACAGTTTTGAATGTTGAGAGCTGAAGCTTCGGTTATAGATACTTCGAGATATTTAGATAAAACGTATCCGTTACGATTTTTGATTTAGGCCTTTGTTTCCAAATGGTAGCCTTTGAAAGATAGGTCTTTTTACAATCGTTTATGACTTCCATCGCTCCTAGTCTTCAATAGCGATTTTAATGCACCATATCATGGAGCTATTCAAGAGCTACAAACAGTTTCTTTACGTGATTGACCTCCGACCTCGAGTTTCCGAGCTAGAGCCGGAAGTCTGCAAACTATGCAAAGACGAATCCCACGTCGCCTACCGGCTTGTTAAACGTGTTACCTCATATGAAACCGTCTCGATGATGTAGTTATCAGAACGTCCGCTTCGCGAGCAGGAGACCAGGGTTCGATCACCTGGAGGGTCATACCAAAATCTTTAAAAAATGGTAGCAGTGGCCTCCCTCTTTGACCCTTTCCCACCTGCAAACGCATGTTGACGCAATAGCAGCAGACGACTTATGAAACCATTGTGGCCAAAAGTGAATTTTTTTTATAATAAATTATATTGGATGATAGGAAATGCTCGATGGTTTCCTTATCAATATTGGTCATAGTTCTGTCTTAGGAGGAGTCAATGTTGACCTCTCCAATATGAAGCTAGGTCAATAAAGAGAGTTATGAATATGTAAACAGGGCAGTATTTAAAGATGGCCAAGAGCCGCTTCAGGGAGAGAGACATATAGCTAGTAGAGAAGGCAGGATATAGAGAGAGGAGGGAGCGGGCGTTAGAACTACATCATGTAGAGGTGCTGCCGAGATCAGACTCTTGGGCGAGAATGAGGACCAAGAGTGGAGAGATAGATCCAGATGGGTCCTCTCTGCGGGGACCAGAGGGGAAGATATGGTATTAGAAATGATGTCGCGCAGTGATTATTGCCACTTTGGGCTAATGGAACATTTACTTAAATATCTTGGTAAAAGGAGGCGCGACTAAAATGACTATTGATGTTGTTAGATGTTCGATGTGTCGGTGTCGTATTATGTGTGAGAAGTAAATATTAAATAGTATGTTAGTCACATAAACTAGTTGAACTTTATTATTAAATAGTTTTACAACGCATCGCGCAAAGTACTAAAAGTCATACGAAAACGAGCCAAAGATAAAACGATAACATTACATCTTCTTAAATGGTGCAGCGTGACCAGGATAGTCTCATCATAGACTAGATAACGGAACTGTGGATCATAAAAAATGTAGAAAAATATGCGTAACTTGTGGAAACCTGAAGTCTTGGTAAATTTGGACATTTGTACCTCATAGCTGTGTCATTTACAATTTGATATGTTTTATATCCCTTGTGTTGTTATCACGTTCATACGTCTGAGTGCATGGTAACTGGAAACAAAGCGTTACGAAGTGAAGCCGAGCGCACGAGTACAGTAAGCCCTTTGATGCAGCCCAATAGACGAGGGTACCAAAGGCCGACAGTGAATAAGCCGCTCGTGTACGGTTGGATGTTGACCCAAGGATCATGTGTGTCGACATATCCAAATGAAGGCTGGGACAATAACAAAATGATTAAAATAAAATCTGACTTTTGATTAAGACTGTGTTTGGATATTCGTAAAAAACGTGAGTAACCGTTTTGTTTTGGTATTGAGAATATTGCAATGGCCTAAGTTTAAGAAAAAATATATACAAATCAATTTGTAAAAACATTGCAATTGCAATAGGGATATTTTGAATATGTAATGGGGGTATATAAACATTTCTATATGCTTGGATAAGTTTTGAATTTGTCTGAAATGGTAGCTTGTAGATCTGTAGAGAAAAGTTCGAATTAAAACTAGGTTATGCGCATACAGTTTACAAATCTAAGCCAATGTTATATTCTAGTATAATTGGGAAGAATTGAGACAAGGCTTAGGTAAAAGGTTTACCTTGGTCTCGTACTTGGTATAGGCACGGTATAATAAGTGTCTTTTATCGGTTATGTAATTTTCATACGGACTTATATTGTATGACATGTTGTTTATATTGAGTAATTCAATGTTGAAATAGGTATGGTTCGAATCATCTAGTTGATGTGTGATTGATATTGTGAGAAAGAAAGTTATTTTACATTTAAGTAGACTTGGTAGCAGGTCAGGGTTTTGTGGGCAGTATGTTATTACTGGTGCATGGTTGTTTGCATTGTGAATTGGTTAGTTCGACCCATTTTTGGAGACCTTTTGACTGCTATTTCGGAGTTGGTGAGTTGCAATGCAAGCACGCTTTGTTATGCGTGTCAAGTCGTGGTTTAGACTTGCCTACTGGGGTTATGTCCGGAGTTTATAATTTTAGTTAGTTTTGTGGAAATTGACGGGTAATTGTCGCAAATGACAGCATGAGGGAATTTCGTGTATAGTTGTACAAGCTATGTTACTAAAGAGGTCAATGGAGATATAATGTTGGTTGTAAACACGTGGGGTTGTTTACTGGTGTGAATGTGAGAATGTGAAGAAGAAATATATTGATTCCACGGTGTGTGGTGTACAGAGTGCAACTGGATATTTGAGCAGGAAGGTGTGATAAAAATAGGTAGTTTTTCGGTATTGTCGTAAGTAAAATGTGTTAGTTCATGATGATGTCGGGTTAGTTTGTCATGACGAAGTTGAAAAGGGCAGATTTGTGTAGTGATGGAATAACAGATATATGGTGTAGAATAATATTCGTATTGGTAGGAATATTCCGTGTATGAAGGAAACGGATGTAGGCTAACTAAGATGACGAAGATGGCTTTACGAGAAAAGGAAATAATTTTGAACTGACAATGATGAGCAATATCAATAGCATATCCAGGGACCTCGAGTCGGGAAATTAATTAACTATTTGGCATGGTAAAACGGGTTATGACTTTTTGTGATTCCGTTTATTGGGTAGTGTAAGTTGGTTGATTATCTAATATAGATAGAGAGAGGAGGGAGCGGGCGTTAGAACTACATCATGTAGAGGTGCTGCCGAGATCAGACTCTTGGGCGAGAATGAGGGCCAAGAGTGGAGAGATAGATCCATATGGGTCCTCTCTGCGGGGACCAGAGGGGAAGATATGGTATTAGAAATGATGTCGCGCAGTGATTATTGCCACTTTGGGCTAATGGAACATTTACTTAAATATCTTGGTAAAAGGAGGCGCGACTAAAATGACTATTGATGTTGTTAGATGTTCGATGTGTCGGTGTCGTATTATGTGTGAGAAGTAAATATTAAATAGTATGTTAGTCACATAAACTAGTTGAACTTTATTATTAAATAGTTTTACAACGCATCGCGAAGTACTAAAAGTCATACGAAAACGAGCCGAAGATAAAACGATAACATTACAAGGGTTGTTCAGTAGCCTGTTGTTTATTGACTGTTGATAACCAGGCCTGTCCCTCAAATGTTAAGGTCACTCGTAGAGGTCAAAGGTCAAAATGAGTACTGTTTGATAGGACTGACATCTCCGGGCCGGACATTGTCAACAGTTCAGGGGTTTGTTGAGACACTTTGCTTGTAAGAATCAACACCTTTCATTTCATTCTGGACCCATTAACTACTATGTCATCACTTGGTCCTGTTAATTTTAATATCTGCATGTGGATACATGTACTCCGAGATACTGCTTGTTACTTTGCAGGATTTTATACACGATCGCCACTACAGGGCCTTCTGCGCATTGATTATATAAAAGTAACATACAGAAACGTATCTGGGGGTAAAAAAAAGTATGAATTCTTACTCTTTTTCTACTCTTTTTACATCTTTCTACCGATTCTAAAAAAACACATTCAATCAACCACCGTTTTTAAACACACATGCAACCCACTACCGGTTCTAAACACACATGCATCCCGCTACCGTTTTTAAACATACATACATCCCACTACCGGTTCTAAACACCTATGCAATCCATTACCGTTTCTAAACACACATGCATCCCACTACCGGTTCAAAACACACATGCATTCCACTACCCCTGTACCTAATCACTAACGTTAAATCAGTTATGGTTAAAGAAGGGGATCCCGTGTGATATCGGGATTTACGAAGGCCTTTGGCGACATAGAGGGAATTTTCTGTTTAAATTGACCGAGGCCGTACTTCATTGGTTACTATCAAAAGTTATAATAATTTTATTTCATATTTCCATAGTTTCATATTTAACAAGTAGTTTTCCTCTAATAATGAGTCAGCATTATCCACACACTGCAGTGGATAATCTAAAATAATTAAAGAATTATGTATACATCTCATGAATAAAGGTATATGACTCAATTACTGTTACTATTAAAACCAAACCAGGAACTACTCTGTTGTGCTGAGTCAATCCCTATCAACCCCAAAAGAACCAGAACGGTAATATAATAGCAATGCATATATCCCGCATTTCATGTTAAAAATGCGTTCATGACTGCATTGCGACAGACCGTTTTCATTTGGTAAACCCCTAACCTATACTTTAATCAATTTCTTTGGTGGGGATTCAGCTATACTATGCTGAATACCTCCGTTTACACTTTCAGAAAGTGTAAATTTGTATTTTGTTTTGTGCTGCCCTATCCTTTTTCAAAATGGACAATTTTTCACAACAAGCTAAACAGTATGCACAGTATACAAAGAAACGTACACAATGTAAAGTTTTAATCCATGAAGTTGTATACATAATTTAATTTAGAAATTTAAGTTAGACATAAGGATCTTAAATGCTTCTTTTAAATATATTGAAAACGAGTAGCTTGAACGCGGGTAACGAGGTCAAATTGAAGAAAAAGCTTGTTAACACTCTAGAGGCCGCAATGTTTGCTTCAGCAATTTGAAATTTGTTAGAATGTTTGTATAACTGATATCCAGGTCAAGTTCGAAATTGGGTAGAAGCATCTTTTTTGGCTACAGCAGCTTGAAATAAATTTGGTTAGAATTATATCTAAATTATATCTAGGTCAAGTTTGAATGTGGTTCATGCCGGGTTAAAAACTAGGTCACTAGGCCGAATTGAAAGACAATCTTGTTAACACTCTGGATACTGCATTTTTAGATTGAGCATGTTGAAACTTTATCAGAATGTTTTTCTTGATGATATCTAGGTCAAGTTCTAACATGGGTCATGTTAACACTCTAGAGCCAACATCCCCCGTCTTTCAGTACTTTCAGTACTTTGATTCTCTTTAACGGCTAACGATCGTGCATTGTATTAAAAGAATATAGAAGACCATTCAACTCTTCCGTTATTTACAGACGGAAAGAAATACAGCCAGATTGCTTATTAAATGCTTTGTAAATAAAACAAACTCTCCGAAATATGACTAAACCGAATCTGTGTTGTTCGCTAAAACTTAATATTGCCATTTGCGATGAAAGAGTTAAAACATCTAAAACCTTTTAAATTCAACAGACCATCACACCTTTTTTATAAATCAAAATGTTAAAATATATGCATCTTTAGAAAATTTGATTTATTCATAGCATGGTGAATTCATCACTAATACATAATTTAAAACCATCTTTCATCATTTAAATCACCCAATATCTATGGTTTTAGGATATCAAAAACACCAGTACTTGTAACCTACCTAGAAACTCCGTGATATGCCTGCATTTATGTGAAAAGAGAGGGTAAAAACTATTAACAGAAACATATTATTTATGCGAAATGACGTTGATCCACTTAGTACGGTATACGTGCAAATATATGGTAATTTTGGTTGGTAAATACAAAAACATGTGTCTGTCTGATCGCTTAAAAGATAAAGCACGTACGCCATGTCTGGCGTATTGGGTCCTGGATACATATGCGCACAGATATGCACATGATAACAACGGCCTTCCCTATCTACCTCATCTATTTCTAGAAAACCACATATATATAATCTACTGTATAGGCCTACTAAAAGCTGAACTGTTAGCCCTACATGTTTCACTACCATACATAATATGTGTTTGAGGAGATGCAACAAGATACTCCTTTTAATCGGGCACTCAAATATAATCCTTATTGCACATGGACTAAGCATGAAACGTTGTTGGACTATTACATGTATTTTAAGTAGTAATACGCTAATTAATAGGCATGTTTATTGCTGAATCCCACTTGATTTCACGTGTGATTTTCGCTAAGATTAGCTTTTACTTTCTTTTACAAACAACATTTAATTGCTCATCTATGACCAAAATATTGCAAAATACGCAAAATCCCGTGCGCTCAAAATTAATATCACTATCCAACATGACGACGCGTTTTGACACAGACGAATTTTGCCACAATGTTTTCAACTCTTTGCAATTAATATATTTTCATTTGTAGAGCAATGTAGACCAAGATTAGATTGTACGGGCTGAACCATGTTTATAATAATTGCAAAATTCACAAATAAGATTAATTAACCCTTTCCTAACTATACTACTATTGTTTACGCAAACAATTTTTGAAAATAAATAGTGGCAATAATTAGCAATTTCTCATTTTTGCCACAATGTTTTTTTATAAACCCTACGTAAAAAACATGTTTTCCTTTATAGAAAAATCTAGATCAAGATTAGAATGAACAAGCTGATCTATGTATATCATAACTGAACATTCATAAAATATAGTTGCACACCAAGATACTGAGATTAAACAACCTATTCCCACATGCAGACGAATTTTGATGCAAACGACTTTTGAAAATATTGTGGTTAAAGGAGGAATTGCTCATAATAAGTATTTTTTCTTCTATTTCCACAATGGTTGCTGACTCTATGTTATATATATGATTGTATTTATAGAACAATGTAGATCAAGATTAGACAGGTTGATCCTTGACTATGATAATTGGAAAACGTTGAAATGCGTGACAATGCTGATCTATGTCTATCATAATTTAAAAATTTATAAAAGGTTATGCACACGAAGATCAGATTAAATTACCTTTTCCACATAGCGACGAATTCTGACGTAGATGTCTTTTTAAAAACATAATGACAAAAAAAGATATTGTTCAAAATGAGAAATTTCTTCAATTGCCACAATGTTTCCTTACTCTATGTAATATATAAATATGCTTTCATTTGTAGAACAAGGCAGATCAAAATTAGACAGGCTGTCCTTGACTATGATAATTGAAAAACGTTGAAAATCACGCCCATGCGGATCCATGTATATGGTGATAACTGCATGTTTTCTACAAAGTCGTACATACAACGATAATACAACGATTTTTAAAAACATTGTGGCAAAAGAAGAGTTTGCTCATAATGAGACTTTTAGCCATTTGCCACTATGTTTTATAACTGTATTTAATAAATATATTTACATGTTTTCATTTATAGAACAATGTAGATCAAGATGAAACAGACAGTCTATGCTAATTTAGAAAAATGAAATTCGTGCTTACCAAAGATCTGCTCTGCATGGACCACAGATTAGTAACATAACTTTATAAGAAAAGCCTCGCAAACAGTATATCCTTTAACAACCTTGTGGATCTTTATTTATATTGAGCACAGCTCGTTTCTTGAGGAGCAAGAACCGTCCTTTGCACGTTCTGAGGTAGTGCAAAATTTTACTATGGCCCAGCTCGTGAAATTCCAAGTAAAATTACATCGAACAAAGCAGGGAACCATGACCGACAACTATCCATATCCGGTGACGTCATATTCAGCTGGTACCCGAGATAACTAGGGGCGAGTTTAGATAGGCTTCTCTAGGATAGAGAACTGACGTCATGTCTAAATATAAATTCAGAAAAACATGCGCACTAATGCTTTCCATCTGAACGGTGTTTCCTCGTCTTAGTAGTAAACCATTCGGAACTCTCGGGTAATTCCGTAATCCTTCATCATCCATTGATGAAGCATTCATCACCGAGGTATTCCGAATTAGTAGTAAACATTGTTGGTCGCCATTTTGAAATGCTAGTAACCCCAGTCTTGAGGTGGGTTACTCGGATTCGGGTCAAAAGGTCAAAATGACGTCACTAAGGTTAAAAGTATCACCGTTCAAATGGATTCCGAGTGCACTCGGGCTGTGCTCGGACCATATGAACTCGCCCTAGAACAACTGTACTGTTTACAGTAAAGGCTAACAACCATAACTTATTCGACTGCGACTTTCTGTGATTCAGGTAAGAATTTTTTATTGCTCTCGTTTCCCATTAAATAACATAAATTAACACAGAAAATTTCATTTTGGCGTTGATATAAAATCAAGCTGTAGTGTGAATCTGAGAATCAGCGATGGGTTGTATTCATTGACGTATGTTCTGTCGATGGAATATTTTGGTTTCACTGTCTGATCTAAGATGCTCTTTATGGTAAGTTTGTTTCACCCTCAATGCTACGTAGACTTCGCTAAAGTCGTATATCCTTCTGACAAAAACTCCTTCGGACTCTCAAAGATCAATGCAATAATTGGCTGAACAGAGCGATTACAGGAAACACCCTGTGACCCAAATCAGAGACATGTATTTATGTCTCTACCCAAATACACCAACACATAGTTGAATCACAGGGACGTGCTCATGTATGTCTAAATGTATGCATATGGTCATATTCTGTTCTAGATCACACAGGATCACCTCCCTGTGGACTCGCTTTGGTTTTTTTTTCTGAAAATGCAAATAGTTAAAATTTCGGAATCGTTACCGCCATACCCCATTCAGAATTAAATGCGACAACAAATGTAACAGTACATGAAACTATCCTACAATAGTAGATCAGTTGTTTGGGTTAACTATCCATTGAAAGTAACCTGTAGTAACTTATTATAAGTTATGCTTAATAAAGCCAAGCGTGGACTTTTTACAACCTAGTGTTATTTTACTGATGAAACACTTTAAACATGGTGTCAGCAGTGAAAACTCCACTCCATGAGATGAATCTTTATTCGATTGAAGCTAAGACGACGAGGCACTATCGAAGCTGTACCAGGCTATGAGCTTGTCTGAAGAAGAAGACGAATCGCACAGTATCGTACCCCACCCACACATACTAATGGCTGTTCCCTCGCTCATTCCGCTCCCTGCTAATTTATAATTGGATGGAAACATCAGCGATAATTGAAAGCAATTTTACAGATCGTGGAATAACTATGAATTTGCATCGGTGCTTAGTTCCGAAGAAAACAAACTGAGAACGGCGACCCTACTAACCTGTATATGCTCGGAAGCAATGGATGTTTTCGATGGATTCCAATTCGATAATGAGGATAGTAAGCAGAAGATAGATACAGTATTAGATAACTTTCAGTCGTTTTGTATTGGAAAGACAAATGTCACTTATGAGAGATACCTTTTTAACATGTGCTTCAACAAGAACATTAAAGTAAAAGATAGGCTAGATATTGGCATTAGAGATAACAGTTTAAGAAAACGGCTTCTACAAGAAGACAAATTAAATCTTGATAGATGTATTGATTTGTCCAGGGCTGCTGAAACCACCCTAGCAAAAGTGGAAACTATGTCTGGATCAGCCAGTGGAACGGCAGACGAAGTCAAGGCAATCAAACAGAAATTAAAAGCATACAGGAAGGCCCACTTTCAGAAAAAAGACTCAGATTCAGGAAAAAGTGTAAATACTGTGGCAAAACATGTGAGAAAGGAAACTGTCCTTCCTTTGGAAAGAAATTTACAAACTGTGGAGAGTATAACCATTTTGCCTCAGTGTGCCGAAAAACAGAGGAAAAGAAGAAATATAGGTCAGCTAGAAACATAAGACAAGTAGAAGTCGATAGTGATAATACTAATTCAGAAAGCAATAGTAAATTTGAAATTATGATGCTGACCAATGGACAAAATAAGTCAAAAATATTTGACATAATGCTTCTTGTAAATGCACAGAAAACTTTAAAATTCCAATTAGATAGTTGTCTATCATATCAGGGAGAGTGGGTCAAAGGAACGAACGAGTAAGGGGGCCACAAGAACCTGTGTTACCTTTGACATCATTTGGCATTTTAGCCATTTAGATTTATCTGATAAGAAAATGTTTTAGACAATATACATACTATCTGTTTAATTGAAACGATACAATATATACAACATATGTTTAATTGAACGATACAATATATACAACATCTGTTTAAATGAACGATACAATATATACAATATCTGTTTAATTGAACGATACAATATATACAACATCTGTTTAATTGAAGGATACAATGTATATAACATCTGTTTAAGATTGAACGATACAATATATACAACATCTGTTTAATTGAACGAAATAATATATACAACATCTGTTTAATTGAACGATGCAATATATATACAATATATACAACGTCTGTTTAATTGAACGATACAATGTATACAACATCTGTTTAATTGAAACGATACAATATATGCAACGTCTGTTTAATTGAACGATATAATATATACAACATCTGTTTAATTGAAACGATACAATATATACAAAATCTGTTTAATTGAACGATACAATATATACAACATCTGTTTAATTGAACGATACAATATATACAACATATGTTTAATGGAAACGATACAATATATACATCTGTTTAATTGAACGATACAATATATACAACATCTGTTTAATTTAAACGATATAATATATACAACATCTGTTTAATTGAAACGATACAATATATACAAAATCTGTTTAATTGAACGATATAATATATACAACATCTATTTAATTGAACGATACAATATATACAACATCTGTTTAATTGAACGATACAATATATACAACATCTGTTTAATTGAACAATACAATATATACAACATCTGTTTAATTGAACGATACAATATATATAAAACATCTGTTTAATTGAAACGATACAATATATATACAACATCTATTTAATTGAACGATACAGCATATACAACATCTGTTTAATTGAATGATTACATTGTATTGTTAAACCAAGCGTGGTCAAATGAGACATTACTTACTTTGAGCAACATTTTATTTTCCTACAATTTTTCCTGTGATTTGATTGTTGTAAACACGTTCTAAAGTCGCCTGTAGCAGGTAAACGTTAAGTTGGATTATAATGGATGACATAAAGTCATCAAGATTTTTTTGTGTTCATCAACCTCAACTTAACCATTACCCACATACAACCAATCTGCAGCAGACGACATTGAAAACAAGCATGCAAAAACAAGTGAAAACAAGCATGCAAAAACAAGTGAAAACAAGCATGCAAAAATATGTGAAAACAAGCATGCAAAAATATGTGAAAACAAGCATGCAAAAATATGTGAAAACTATTAATGAAAGTATAGTTACTTGACAAATGACAACATGGTGGCAAAAGGATAAATTGCTCTATTTCTCCGTTTGTCACAATGTGTTCAAAATTCGTCTGCTGCAGATGCGTCAGAATGAATCTACAAGTCGGAAAGTTGTTACTTAAAATCTTTGAATTATGTTAATTAATTGCAATTTCAAAACAGTGAAGTACGTCTTTGTAATTTCCAGCACTTATGTTTCAAATGGTATCCATTATTTTTTTATATTTATCTCTGGTGTTTCAGAGTATGTCCAAAGTTTTGTGGTCAATCATTTGTTTTCCAGTTGTCCATACATGTTTGTGGTTCATTACTTTTGTTTCAAATGATATACAGTGTGGTGTGATTTATCATTTGTGTTTCACAATGTATCCATTGTTTTGTTAGTTATGTTTCAGATTATGTCCCACGTGTTGAGGTTCGCTATTTGTGTTTAAGATTTTGTTCATAGATTTTTGTGGTTCATCACTTGTGTTTCAGATTATGTTCCACGTTTCGTGTTTCATATTATGACCCACGTTTTATAGTTCGCCATTTGTGTTTAAGATTATGTCCCACGTTTTGTAGTTCGCCACTTGTGTTTAAGATTATGTTCAACGTTTTGTGTTTCAGATTATGTCCAACGTGTTGTGGTTCGCCACTTGTGTTTCAGATTATGTTCCGCCATTTGTGTTTCAGATGTCTAAATATTTGTGTGGATCGTTACTTGTGTTTCAGATTATATCCATAGTTTTTATAATACAGTAACTCTACTCCACATTTGTTGAATTGTTCCTGACCGAGAACGTCTATCAGCTTTTTCTGGAATAAAAAGGATAAGAACACAATATTTTTTATCCAGGAAAAGCAACAATTTGCACTGATTTGTTCGCCAAAAGAGCTAGTTCTTACAAAAGCAGACCTCCGCACGTTCTAAAATGAAGGGTCATATTAAACAAATTAATGTCAAACTGCGTGTGTAATGATTATGAAGATAACCGATCCCTAGAGGTTACCATTGCTAGATGTTACACAGGCTTGTTCCTGGTCAGTATGTGTAAAGATTATGATGATAACCGATCCCAAGAGGTTACCATGGCCAGAGGTTACCATGGTCGTCAGATGTTATTCAGGCTTTTTCCTGGTCAGTATGTGTAAAGATTATGATGATAACCGATCCTAAGAGATTATCATGACCAGATGTTATACAGGCTTCTTCCTGGTCAGTATGTGTAAGGATTATGATGATAACCGATCCACAGAGGTCATCATAACTGACCAGATGTTACACAGTCTTTTTCCAGGTCAGTATGTGTAAGGATTATGATGATAATCGATCCCTAGAGGTTACCATGACCAGATGTTACACAGGCTTCTTCCTGGTCAGTATGTGTAAGGATAATGATGATAACCGATCCACACAGGTTACCATGGCTAGATGTTATACAGGCTTGTTCCTGGTCAGTATGTGTAAGGATTATGAAGATTACCGATCCCAAGAGGTTACCATGGCTAGATGTTATACAGGCTTGTTCCTGGTCAGTATGTGTAAGGATTATGAAGATTACCGATCCCAAGAGGTTACCATGGCTAGATGTTGCACAGGCTTGTTCCTGGTCAGTATGTGCATCTAGGGATGACTAAACTGGTCTTTTCCAATCAAATGTATCTTTTAACTTAACCAAATCCGTTGTTGTTGGTACTACTCAAAAGAATCGTGGGAAATTCTGATCCGGTTGTCGAGATCTGATGTGCGGGAAAGACGTCTGATTCGGTTGTCGAGGTCTGATGTGCGGGGGAAGTCTAATCCGGTTGTCCAGGTTTTATGTGCGGGGGAAAATCTTATCTGGTTGTCGAGGTCTGATGTGCGGGGGGAAGTCTGATCCGGTTGTCAAGGTCTGATGTGCGGGGGAAAGTCTGATCCAGTTGTCGAGGTCTGATGTACGGGGGAAAGCCTGATCCAGTTGTCGAGGTCTGATGTACGGGGGAATGTCTGATCCACTTGTCGAGGTCTGATGTGCGGGGGAAAGTCTTATCCACTTGTCGAGGTCTGATGTGCGGGGGAAAGTCTTATCCGTTTGTCGGTGTCCGTGGAAGAGTATGGTCTGGTTGTCGAGGTCTGATGTGCGGGGGAAAGTCTGATACAGTTGTCGAGGTCTGATGTGCGGGGGAAAGTCTGATCCACTTGTCGAGGTCTGATGTGCGTGTAAGAATTATGATCCGTTTGTCGAGGTCTGATGTGCGTGGAAGAGTATGGTCTGGTTTTTGATGTCTGATGTGCGTGGAAGAGTATGGTCTGGTTTTCGAGGTCTGATGTGCGGGGAAGAAGTTTGATCCGGTTGTCGAGGTCTGATGTGCGGAGAAGAAGGCTGATCTGGTTGTCGAGGTCTGATGTGCGGAGAAGAAGGCTGATCCGGTTGTCGAGGTCTGATGTGCGGAGAAGAAGGCTGATCCGGTTGTCAAGGTATGATGTGCGGAGAAGAAGGCTGATCTGGTTGTCGAGGTATGATGTGCGGAGAAGAAGGCTGATCCGGTTGTCGAGGTATGATGTGCGGAGAAGAAGGCTGATCTGGTTGTCGAGGTATGATGTGCGGAGAAGAAGGCTGATCCGCTTGTCGAGGTATGATGTGCGGAGAAGAAGGCTGATCTGGTTGTCGAGGTCTGATGTGCTTGGAAGCAGGCTGATCTGGTTGTTAACTGGTCATTAAGTCACGAAAGGCTATATTAAATGTAGCCGTACACAAACGGCTTCAATGAGACTAGGCTCCTGCACATGCCCACCTTTGCCATTCGTAGATGTATGTGTGTTTTCAACGAAAATGAGCATTAACAATTTCCCAGAGACGCACTTTTACGTATCTGCAGCAGACGAGATTTGAACCTATTTCGACTAAATGAGCAATTGACCATGATGAGCAATTTTTACTTTTGCCACAATAATAATTTCATTGATAGAGGTGTTCCATATGTTTTGCCTAGGTTTTTAAAGTCGTCTAGTACAGATTTGTTGAGTGTGGGAAAGGGTTAAAACATTTAGTTTTGTTGCGTGATCTTACAAACCTGTATGTCACCATTAGTTCCTGGTTTATTCAGAGCCAGACTTGCGTCTTTAAACAATATGTCATCGTTATCGATAACCTTCAAACAATACCTGTAAAATACAAAAAAAAAATATATTGATTGATTGGGGTTTAACGCCGTTTAAAAAAAATCAAACACAACACGGCGGTCAGTTCACCTAACCATGTGTTTCCTGGCTTTCCCACACCAGTACGCCACACAACAGTTTTCCAAGCAACTGGCTGCTTCCTCACATAGACTATAAGCCCACTAATTGGTGAAGGATGAGTCGGAAATAATGTTATTATCATTAATGATTATAATAATAATTATAATTATAATGAAAAAAAAATAATTATGGTAAACAAAACAATATAGACACATTTCGACGCATCTGCAGAAGACAGCTTTTTAAAACATTGTAGCTAATGGAGAAACTGTTCCTTGTACTATACCATTTCAATTGTAAACATTTTCCATATTTCTGCCCAGATGTTTTTAAAATTCGTCTACTGCATTGGTAAGGGTTAAAAGTGGTAGTGATCATCAAAGGAGACTACAACAAAACAACTACACAGAATGTCATGCTCATTTTTCCCAACGTCCCTCGCAGTGTTTTTGGCCTGGGGCTTTAGCCCTTGGTCATAGTAGTAATACCATTTGTTCGGATTTGTAGCCTGCTAATTGCTGTTAACACCCTATATGTGTGTGTGTGTGAGATCTTGCACTCAGGTGTGCGATATAGTACCAACAAGGTCCTCCTGTTTTCAAATTGGCAGTTTCATAATATTTACCATTTTTGATATGATCCTCCTTCAACCTCTTAACAATATTACCTTTCACATGTTCCCTACTTCCCCCAACCTTCCTGCAGTCCCCAGGCCGTCATTATTTGCAGTGCTTTGATTTTAGCTTTGCAATGATACTTTTCAAACCTAATTTTGAATAACAGTCGTTTTGACCATGGGAATTAAAACTTCTCGGTGTCTCTCTACTGGTAACACAATCAGTACTCGCACCGAATGTTTGTGTAGGGCAAACATTGTACCCCGCGCTAAAGGGAATTGCACGTGTTACCTTTTGAGCATGAGGTCCACGTCTGAGCCAATGCCTCTCCAGATCTCATTGATATGGACGAGTGACTTACAATTTGAACTGTTCAAACATTGACCTTTACAAATCAAAATTTAAGAACACGAGCAGTGACTTGCATATTGAATAGTCATAATTAACATTTTAGTACACGTGGAGTGACTTACATTTTAAACTGTTCAAGATTACATTTTGAACTGTTTTATATTTTAAGTACACATGTCTTACATTTTTGAGTACTCGAGTGATTTACCTTTTGAACTGTTCAAATTGACATTTTAAGTACTTAAGTGACTTGCATTTTGAACTGTTCAAGTTTACCTTTTAAGAACATTTTACATTATGAACTGATCAAATTGACTTTTTAAGTACATGAGCAACTTGAATTTTGAACTGTTCAAATTTGTTTTTCAAGCGCACGATATACTTACAGTTTGAACTGTTCAAATTGACATTTTAAGTGCTCCGGTGACTTACATTGGAACTGTTCAAATTGACATTTTAAGTGCTCCGGTGACATACATTTGAACTGTTCAAATTGATATGTTAGGTACTCGAATGAATTACATTTTAACTGTTCAAATTGACCATTTAAGTACGGGAGTGACTTACACTTTGAACTGTTCAAATTGACCCTTTAGGTAGACGGTCCTTCCAAGATTCAAATCTGCAACGTAAATTATCATAGAAATACTATTTTTTGAATATTTTAACCACTACACGTGAAGAAGGGTTATGTTGGGTCCCTGTAATACTCACGTTATAAATGATAACTTGAGTAAACCAATAGGACGACACTTCTTATATGTCATCAGAAGTTTCGTCTTCGTCCCTTTTAAATCTAGGTGATCTGTGAAGGCTCTGATAAGAACGTATTCGTTTGTACAAACTCATCCGAGTCTTTACAATTTGCAGTTGCAGCAAAACCCAATTACTCCAGTCACGGCTCAGTTACAAAGCAAACTTAACGAGATTTTTGGGGTAAAATTACTAAGATGTGAAAAGAGAAATAAATAAGTATGGTTGAACAAATTTACCAAATCACCATAAACATTATTTGTCAGGCTCCTCAATTACAAAGCAAGCCTTACGATTCTTGTTGGTAAAACTACTGAGACGTGAAAGGAAAATTGAATATTTGATTGATTGATTGATTGATTGGGGTTTAACGCCGTTTTTAACAATTTCTCAGTTATATCACGGCGGCCAGTTCACCTACTCATGCATTTCCTGGTTTTCTCACACCAGTACTCCACACAACAATCCTCCCAAGCAAGTGGCTGCTTTTCCACATAGACTTAGCCCATTGGTGGAAGACAAATGACGCATGTCGCATTGACTTTTGTCAATCGTCGGAAAGAAAGTTGGCCGAGCCGGGATTCGAACTCACAACCCCTGGATTGACAGCCCGCGTCGCTACCAACTGAGCTACCGGGGCTCGGCTGGAATATTCAATAAGCATGGTTGAAAATGAAACCATAAAATGGTAATCAAAACATTCTATGCGTGAGCCGCTTCCGATAAATTTGGGCTTGTGGTGGCACTGTTTTACAACTGGATATTTGTAGTAAAACTAGTGGCTTATATTTCTACTATTTTATAGAAATTTCATATAGAGCTTTATTACCCTAAGACGACCACCCTGGGGAGAAGGGTTGTGGATGTGCATTGTCTCGCATGAGTCTTCTTTGAGACTGGCTCGGACTCGAGAAGAAAGTTTTCGGAGTTTTTAAACTAATTTACACACCATCAGGATCATGTCTCCCTAAGTTCTCTGCGCTATTCAGATGCTGACTAAATGTAATACAAATATAGGACAGCTTGGTGATGACTGGAACAATCTACCAAGTTAGAGAGCGGACGACCATTTGTGAACGCTGAAACCACGTAGGCTACGTCATTTGTTACATTTATAGTATACTATCCCTGATGTAACGATATGTAACTACCCCTGATGTAACGATATGTAACTACCCCTGATGTTACGATATGTAACTACCCCTGATGTTACAATATGTAACTACCCCTGCTGTTACTATATGTTCATACCCCTGCTGTAACGATATGTGTCTACCCCGATGTGTAACTTCCCCTGGTGTTACGGTATGTAACTATTCCTGCTCGTACGATATGTAACTACCCCTGTTGTTACGATATGTAAATACCCTTGCTGTTACGATATGTAACTACCCTTGCTGTTACGATATGTAACTACCCCTACTATTACGATATGTAACTACCCCTACTATTACGATATGTAAATACCCTTGCTGTTACGATATGTAACTACCCCTACTATTACGATATGTAACTACCCCTACTATTACGATATGTAAATACCCCTGATGTTACGATATGTAACTACCCCTGTTGTTACGATATGTAAATACCCTTGCTGTTACGATATGTAACTACCCTTGCTGTTACGATATGTAACTACCCCTACTATTACGATATGTAACTACCCCTACTATTACGATATGTAAATACCCCTGATGTTACGATATGTAACTACCCCTGATGTTACGATATGTAAATACCCCTGCTGTTACGATATGTAACTACCCTTGCTGTAACGATATGTAACTACCCCTACTATTACGATATGTAACTACCCCTGATGTTACAATATGTAACTACCCCTTCGGTTATGATATGTAACTACCCTTAATATTACGATATGTAACTACCCCAGATGTTACAATATGTAACTACCCCTTCTGTTACGATATGTAACTACCCCTAATGTAACGATATGTAACTACCCCTTCTGTAACGATATGTGACTACCCCTTCTGTTACGATATGTAACTACCCCTGATATTACGATATATAACTACCCCTGATGTTACAATATGTAACTACCCCTGTTGTAACGATATGTAACTACCCTTGTTGTAACGATATGTAACTACCCCTGCTGTTACGATATGTAACTACCCCTGCTATTACGATATGTAACTTCACCTGCTATTACGATATGTAACTACCCCTGATATTACGATATGTAACTACCCCTGCTGTTGCAATATGTAACTACCCTGCTGTTACGATATGTAACTCCCCCTGATGTTACGATATGTAACTACCCCTGATGTTACGATATGTAACTACCCCTACTATATCGATATGTAACTACCCCTGATGTTACAATATGTAACTACCCCTTCTGTTACAATATGTAACTACCCCTGATGTTACGATATGTAACTACTCCTAATATTACGATATGTAACTACCCCTGATGTTACAATATGTAACTACCCCTTCTGTTACGATATGTAACTACCCCTAATTTAACGATATGTAACTACCCCTTCTGTAACATATTGTAACTACTAACTACCCCTGATGTTATAATATATAACTACCCCTTCTGTTACGATATGTAACTACCCCTGATATTACGATATATAACTACCCCTGATGTTACAATATGTAACTACCCCTGCTGTAACGATATGTAACTACCCATGTTGTAACGATATGTAACTACCCCTGCTGTTACGATATGTAACTACCCCTGCAATTACGATATGTAACTTCACCTGCTATTACGATATGTAACTACCCCTGATATTACGATATTTAACTACCCCTGCTGTTGGAATATGTAACTACCCCTGCTGTTACGATATGTAACTCCCCCTGATGTTACGATATGTTCTTACCCCTGTTCTTACAATATGTAACTACCCCTGCTGACTACCCCTGTTGTTAGGATATGTAACTACCCCTGTTGTTACGATATGTAAATACCCCTGCTATTACGATATGTTACTACCCCTGCTGTTACGATATGTAACTCCCCCTGATGTTACGATATGTTCTTACCACTGCTCTTACAATATGTTACTACCCCTGCTGACTACCCCTGTTGTTACGATATGTAACTACCCCTGCTGTTACAATATGTTAATACCCCTGCTGTAACAATCTGTAACTACCCCTTCTGTAACGATATGTAACTACCCCTGTTGTAACGATATGTAACTACCCCTGATGTAACGATATGTAACTATCCCGGATGTTACAATATGTAACTACCCTTGCTGTTACGATATGTTCATACCCCTGCTGTAACGATATGTGACTACCCCTTCTGTTACGATATGTAACTTCCCCTGATGTAAAGGAATGTAACTACCCCTGCTGTTACGATATGTAACTACCCCTAATGTTACGATATGTTCTTACCTTTTCTGTTACCATATGTAACTACCCCTGCTGTTACCATATGTAACTACCCCTGCTGTTACAATAAGTAACTACCCCTGCTGTTACCATATGTAACTACCCCTGCTGTTACAATAAATAACTACCCCTGCTGTTACCATATGTAACTACCCCTGCTGTTACCATATGTAACTACCCCTGCTGTTACCATAAGTAACTACCCCTGCTGTTACAATATGTAACTACCCCTGCTGTTACCATATGTAACTACCCCTGCTGTTACCATAAGTAACTACCCCTGCTGTTACAATATGTAACTACCCCTGCTGTTACCATATGTAACTACCCCTGCTGTTACCATAAGTAACTACCGCTGTTACCATATGTAACTACCCCTGCTGTTACCATATGTAACTACCTCTGCTGTTACCATAAGTAACTACCCCTGCTGTTACCATATGTAACTACCCCTGCTGTTACCATATGTAACTACCCCTGCTGTTACCATAAGTAACTACCCCTGCTGTTACCATATGTAACTACCCCTGCTGTTACCATATGTAACTACCCCTGCTGTTACCATATGTAACTACCCCTGCTGTTACCATAAGTAACTACCCCTGCTGTTACCATATGTAACTACCCCTGCTGTTACAATAAGTAACTACCCCTGCTGTAACCATATGTAACTACCCCTGCTGTTACAATAAGTAACTACCCCTGCTGTTACCATATGTAACTACCCCTGCTGTTACCATATGTAACTACCCCTGCTGTTACAATATGTAACTACCCCTGCTGTTACCATATGTAACTACCCCTGCTGTTACCATAAGTAACTACCCCTGCTGTTACAATATGTAACTACCCCTGCTGTTACCATATGTAACTACCCCTGCTGTTACCATAAGTAACTACCCCTGCTGTTACCATAAGTAACTACCCCTGCTGTTACCATATGTAACTACCCCTGCTGTTACCATATGTAACTACCCCTGCTGTTACCATATGTAACTACCCCTGCTGTTACCATAAGTAACTACCCCTGCTGTTACCATATGTAACTACCCCTGCTGTTACCATATGTAACTACCCCTGCTGTTACCATATGTAACTTCCCCTGCTGTTACCATATGTAACTACCCCTGCTGTTACCATAAGTAACTACCCCTGCTGTTACCATATGTAACTACCCCTGCTGTTACCATATGTAACTACCCCTGCTGTTACCATAAGTAACTACCCCTGCTGTTACCATATGTAACTACCCCTGCTGTTACCATATGTAACTACCCCTGCTGTTACCATATGTAACTACCCCTGCTGTTACCATAAGTAACTACCCTTGCTGTTACCATATGTAACTACCCCTGCTGTTACCATATGTAACTACCCCTGCTGTTACCATATGTAACTACCCCTGCTGTTACCATAAGTAACTACCCCTGCTGGTACTGATGTTCAGGAAGATAAACAAAAACTTACTTTTGTTTGTTTTGTCGAGTTCACTCATTTCCTGAAAATAAATATATTTCTTAAGAGAATACTGCCTTTTACTAATATAAGGTTAAAATCAAGTGATATATTTGAAACATGGCCTCCGGCCTTTACATCCATGAAAAACATATTTGCAATATTTGACAATCCAATTTTATATTTGTAGAGTCTGTATTTTGTCGTAACCGTTCACCTAAGGCCTGTAGGATGTAGCAGGTGAGCAGGAAAGATCCCGATCCGGCAGTCCGAAAGGTCAGTGTTTGTCGAGACTGGACCATTGATCCATTTAGATGTAACAAAGTACTTAAAGTTCTTTATGATCTTTTTATTTGGCTTAGTTCTCCGCAAATATGTATTGCAATCTCATGTGATGTCAATGCAGAATAGAAATGTTAACACAAACGAAGCAGACGAAGCAGTTCGCAATATCACATAGATTTTTTTTTATATATTAACAGCCTTGTGTTTTCGAAGAAAAGATTTGTTTGTTTGTTTGTTTGTTTGTTTGGAGTTTAACGCCGCTTTCAACAGCTTTGGTCATATCACGGCGGTCAGTGCACCTACCCATGTTTTCCTGGCTTTCCCACACCAGTACTTACACAACATTCTTTCGAAGCCACTGACTACTTTCTCACATAGATCAGAGGTGAGAGGCAATGGAAAAATCGCCCGAAAGAATGTCGCCGCAACCGGGTATCGAACCCGTGACCTCCAGATCACGAGTCAGATACGCTACCAATTGAGCTACCCGGCCGGGTTCGAAGAAAAGAACATTAGCGCCTCTGTGACGGACGACCTTTGAACACATTGTGGGCACTGGTGAAAGTGTGCCTTAATACACAGGCGTCTGAGTTTATATTTGTAAAAAATAACATTATGTCATATTATTAAATAAGCATGAGTCATATACCATAATAATAATGCCATACAGAAAGGCTATTTATAGTAACATGGTCTTTCGGTGTGTTTAACTTAAAACTCCTTATCCCAAGTGTATATGTTGTATGTTTTCAACACACAAACGTCATAACGGCATAACATTTTCAATCCATTTTCCGTCATACAACAAACCTGCAGCAGACGACTTTGTAAGCAATAATGATC
>JASEVX010000007.1:72688317-72864909 GCA_031761405.1 Serripes groenlandicus | reverse complement strand
AAATATAGTGGATGTTATCGCTTTCTTTAACCCAGCAGCGTAGTTCAAATATCGTAGAGAAGATATAGAAATATAGTGGATGTTATCGCTTTCTTTAACCCAGCAGCGTAGTTCAAATATCGTAGAGAAGATATAGAAATATAGTGGATGTTATCGCTTTCTTTAACCCAGCAGCGTAGTTCAAATATCGTATAGAAGATATAGAAATATAGTGGATGTTATCGCTTTCTTTAACCCAGCAGCGTAGTTCAAATATCGTAGAGAAGATATAGAAATATAGTGGATGTTATCGCTTTCTTTAACCCAGCAGCGTAGTTCAAATATCGTATAGAAGACATCGAAATATAGTGGATGTTATCGCTTTCTTCAACCCACATATAATAAGTTTGTGTTCCAGTAGCGTAGTTCAAATATCGTAGAGAAGATATAGAAATATAGTGGATGTTATCGCTTTCTTCAACCCACATATAATAAGTTTGTGTTCCAGTAGCGTAGTTCACATATCGTAGAGAAGATATAGAAATATAGTGGATGTGATCGCTTTATTTAACGCAGTAGCGTAGTTCAAATATCGTAGAGAAGATATAGAAATATAGTGGATGTTATCGCTTTCTTTAACCCAGCAGCGTAGTTCAAATATCGTAGAGAAGACATAAAAATATAGTGGATGTTATTGCTTTCTTCAACCCACATATAATAAGTTTGTGTTCCAGTAGCGTAGTTCAAATATCGTAGAGAAGATATAGAAATATAGTGGATGTCATCGCTTTCTTTAACCCACATATAATAAGTTTGTGTTCCAGTAGCGTAGTTCAAATATTGTAGAGAAGATATAGAAATATAGTGGATGTTATCGCTTTCTTTAACCCAGCAGCGTAGTTCAAATATCGTAGAGAAGACATAGAAATATAGTGGATGTTATCGCTTTCTTCAACCCACATATAATAAGTTTGCCGCATACGTCTTTGAAAGGATTTAGTCAAAAGTTTTGAAATCATTAAGATAAAAGGAGAAAATGCTCATGATGAACAATTTCTCCATTTGCCACAATGTTTTCAATTGTATTCAATAGCTATACATTCATTTTATAGACTTTTTCATAGTTATTCCTGGATGATGAGTTTCAAGTTGTATGCTGCAGATTATTTGTATGTGGGAAAAGGTTAAGGCTGGTTTTCCAATGCTGTTTTTACCAGTGTTGAGGTATGATACCCGAATGCTCGTAATCTGACTCGTAAGCTGACTATCGAGGGAGTCCCTGTAGTAAACAATGAGTCCCTGGTATTATTCTATTTTAACCCATTCCCACATACAACAATTCTGCAGCTGACGACTTTGAAAACATATTGTCAAAAATGTGAAATATCTCCATAAATGAGAATTGAATCATTAAACATAGTTGAAAACATTGTGGCAAAAGGGGAAGTTGCTCACCATGAGCACTTTCTCCTTTTGCCACAATGTTTTCAAAAGTCGTCTGCTGCAAATGCATCGGAATGTGGGAATGAGTCAACTTTGTTCAATTATGCAAAAATTATAAGTCCCATGGACTCCCTGTTTTTCTAAGTGTGAGTCCCTGATAAATCTTCGAGTCCAGGAATATGGACTCTGAGGTAATATTGATTGTTTTTGGTGTTTTACGCCGCTTTCAACAATGTTTCAGTTATATCACGGCGTTACATTGGTAAGTTACCAGTACTACTGGTCCATTTATCCTGACAAAAGCCAAGTCAGTCGTTATGCTAATTACACAACCCTGAACGCCATTGAGGGCAGCCATTAAATGAGGGCAGCCATTACTACCGTTTATAAAGTATTTGGTATGACCCGGTCGGGAATCGAGCCCACAAGCTCCTCCAGCCGAGGCGGATGCTCTACTACTACTACACCACCGAGGCGGTATCTGAGGTAAATTTGAGCAACGTTCACAAAGCTGAAGTAGACAGTGAATATAATCATAAACTTGCCTCTCCCATCGTAATCTGGTGAATCAGTATTGGGAGGAAAAACGCATTGAACGGCTTGGCAAGGGCAGCTAACTCGTACATCACTATTGCTAGAGACCAAATATCTGTCTGCAAGGTTAAAGTAAAATTCCTACGGTGTACCGTTAGGGCCATCGTGCTATCGTGCACACACGATGCCACGATAGCACGATGACACGATGGTGATGACACGATGGCCCAAATGGTACACCGTAAATTCCTGACAACAAACGTTTGCTCGTCAATAATCAAAATGAGAATGTTTACAGTTCACAATACTAGCGTAGCCTTAAAATCATGTAAACACATTTGGTCTCGTTTTATAGTTGCTGAACATACTATTTATTATGAGCAACTTGATCCAGCAATGTTTTCAAAAAACGCTAGTTAAAGAGGCGCAAATAATTTGTTATACTTTATTAATAAATATTTTTGGTCTTAGCCCTTTCCCACATACAACAATTCTGCAGCAGACGGCTTTGAAAATATCTAGACAAAATTATAGAAAATCTCTTTATATAAATGTATAACAATTGAAAATAAAAGTAAACATTATGATCAATGTCTCCTTTTATGCTTTCAAAAGAGGTCTGCTGCAGAGGCGTCAGAAGCGTCTATATGAGGGAAATGGTTAATGAATCTGCGTACAGTGAATCCTAAGACGAGCCATTGCATGCGCACGGTTACTCAAGTCTGCACCGTCCTCAAATATGATATACATTCCTAGATAGATGGCACATTTCGACAAACATCTTGAAATGTAGCGCATTTAGTTTGTTGTCAATATGACTTTAAATAATGCCAAAGCAGAGTGTCCTTAACACCCAATCATATCACTAGAGGCGGCATATATATGTTAACCCTTTCCCTCATACATTAAATCTGCAGCAAACGACTTTGATATTATCAATTCCAAAATATAGAAAGTCTTTATAAATGATAGTATGATTATTGAATAGAGTTGAAGTCATTCTGGAAATGGAGAAATTGCTCATTATGAGCAATGTCTCCTTCTGTCAAATATTTGCAACTGTATTCAATAACTGTATTTTCATTTATAGAGAGTTTTCATATGTTTGCTTAGATCTTTTCTCTTTTTCAACAACGATTTAAAAAGTCGTCGGCTGCAGAGGCGTCTCAAAGTGTATATATGAGGGAAAGGATTAGCCGTCTAAACATGAACGAAACCTGGGGTACAATATGAACTTAGAATAATCAAACCTGTGCGTTGTAAGGAATTCCGAGGAATATTTCTGGACTCATGTACGACGGTGTTCCCACTTGAGTTTGGGCAAAGCCGATGTTCTCGTCCAGTCTCCTAAGTGGATAGACAGAAATCGGATTTTAAAAACATTGTATGGAAAGGAGAAATTGTTAGTTATGCGGTCGCAATGTTTCGAAGCTCGATATTATGATGTATTCTTTTTTCTATAACAAATTGACTATGTAACTACTATGTTTCTTTAACAAATTGTCTATGTGATATTATGTTTCTATAACAAATTGACTATTTAACTACTATTTTTCTATACCAAATTGACTATGTAACTACTATGTTTCTATAACAAATTGACTATGTAACCACTATGTTTCTATACCAAATTGACTATGTAACTACTATGTTTCTATAACAAATTGACTATGTAACTACTATGTTTCTATACCAAATTGACTATGTAACCACTATGTTTCTATAACAAATTGACTATTTAACTACTATGTTTCTATAACAAATTGACTATGTAACTACTATGTTTCTATACCTAATTGACTATGTAACCACTATGTTTCTATACCAAATTGACTATGTAACCACTATGTTTCTATAACAAATTGACTATGTAACTACTATGTTTCTATACCAAATTGACTATGTAACTACTATGTTTCTATAACAAATTGACTATGTAACTACTATGTTTCTATAACAAATTGACTATGTAACTACTATGTTTCTATAACAAATTGACTATGTAACTACTATATTTCAATTCCCCACCATAAGGGTGGTTGACACAATCAAATCAAATATTAATTTACAATCTCAGCTACAACCATTTTCAAAAAGCTTTTATGGTTATGAACTCGTCCAGTTTTGATAATTCATGTGATAAGTCGTGTGATAAGTCGTGTATAAGTCGTGTATAAATTGTATGATAAGTTGGGTGATAAGTTGTGTGATAAGTCGTGTGATAAATGATATGATAAGTCGGGTGACTAGCCATGTGGTACAGTGTTATTATACGGAGTGCTATACGTTGTGTGATACGTTATGTGATAAGTCGTGTGCTAAATTATGTGCTATGTTCTGTGATAAATAATGTGATAAGATGTAAGGTAAGTCTTGCTATCAGCTGTGTGATACGTTGTTAGTTAAGGCTTGTGATACATTGTAAGATGAGTCGTGTGATAAGTTGTAAGATAAATCGTGTGCTAAGTTGTAAGATAAATCGTGTGATAAGTTGTAAGATAAATCGTGTGATAAGCCATCCGGTAAGTCGTGTAACTTGTGTGATAAATTGTGTTAAAATGTGTTTTGATAAGTTGTTTGATAAAGTGTGTGATAAGTCGTTCGATGAGATGTGTGATACGCCGTGTGATAAGTTGCTTTATAAGACGTGTAATAATGTGTGTGATTAGTCGTTTGGTAAACTATGTATAAGACGTGCAATTAGTTGTGTGACAAGTTGTGCGATAAGTCGTGTCATAAGTTTTGTGTCGTTGCACAGTGTTACCGATATGTCAGCCTCTTTTATTTCGCAGTCTAAAAGAAGTGAAGCAATAGCAATTGTGTGTTACCTTGCGACACCTAGATCACCGAGGATGCAGTCCATATTTTCATTCAGAAACACATTCTTTGCTTTTAAGTCTCTGTGTATCACGTTGTTTCTGTGCAGGTACTTAAAAGATAAACGTTGTCGGTATGTGAACATAGAAACATTATGAACTGAGCCAGGGATTCCTAATATTATTATGCGCTACATCAAATGTAAATGTCAATGTTCGCCCCATTAACTATGTATATCAACAGGTGCCAGTCTCGATTAAAATCTAAACATAGCATTTGACAATATATTGTCAATATATAGTCAAATGCTATTTTTAGATTTTAAACGAGAATGGCACCTGTGTGTACCTAATAGCACTAAAATATAACGTCCCACTTGTTGAAATACACCAACATTGTACAACAATTAAAAAGAGATTTGAACATACGGATACTTAAACCAAATACTATGTTATATTAACATAATGCTCAGCAAACAGTTAATTCAGCAAGCCGAGGGTAATTAATTCAAATACTGACTGATATTAAGATATAAATAAACATCCTACTGGATCCGCTCTGATAAAAAATAACACACCAAGTAAATATTCGCTCCTTTATATACATGTATAGTATGCATAGCATACACATAGAAGTTATTCAAAAGACAATTTGTTGCAATATATTACAAATATTATTTTAAAACTTCATAATAGTTGAAATCCCCAAATCAACAATGAAAATCATATTTGAACAAACGGATACTTAAAAAAAAAAGAGAGTTAATGTTCTCTCCTTTATATACATGTATAGTATGCATAGCATACAACTAGAAGTTATTCAAAAGACAATTTGTTGCACTATATTACAAATATTATTTTAAAACTGTATAATAGTTGAGATCCCCAAATCAACAATGAAAATCATATTTGAACAAACGGATACTTGAACTAAATATAATGCTATATTTATATATTTAAAAGCCGCCCTTCTTGATGCCACTCTATATCATCAAAGTACTGAAAGTACTCAAGGTAGAATTTCGATCGGTTAAGAGGGGATGCAGAAATATTTATCTAAAAAAAATCGCCAACATGACAGACAAGTAATGATGCATCAGGCCAAAATGAAATATTTCCAAGAAAATAAATTCTTGTTGGTCTTGTGAAAAATAATTGACTGCAATTTCGAATATTTCATTCGGTCCATATGGTACTGTTTTAATGATCATATTACCCAATAACTCTATGGAAATACCACCATGAACATTCATGACAGTACAGTGCCTTCCTATTAATTGACTTTACTGAACCAACGGATGCATTCAGAATATGCAATGTATTAATGCAATCTATTAATGTTTACAATGATAAAAGTAAACTTAGATGTGTAATATACCAAAATCGGTGTGTTGAATGATTTTCTAATGGTTCGTCTGCAGCATTATACTTTTCTTTTAGTCTCTGTTAAACGAAATTGATTGCAGGCTTCAATTCTGACAGAACATTTGTAAAATAATTAACAGATAAATAAAAAAAAAAACTAAACCAAAAACAATGTAATAATGTACAAAACAGTTTTGCATCTCAAAAATAGAGGGCAAGCGTGGCCCTGAATAGATCCCCTGAATGATATCTAAGTAGCATATGTGTAACTGCTAATCTCGGAGAAATGTAATCAAGAGCTGCCTTTCTTTTCAACCCATTATTATGGCTTGATCATTGTTTTATAGAGAGTCACTGAAGGAAGATTTCTACTAAATAACCTTGGAATCGGACACGCGGATTGAGAGGAGAAGACTTTTAAATATTAGGCATTTTACTCCCTTTCTGATAACGCACAAACAACAGTTCTACATATATCTTGGAACATAATTAAGGAAAGGACTCCTGTGACGTTTGTTTTCTTGTCCAGTGGATAAGGAAGAGATGTCATTTGAAGTTTAAAGTTCAATTTCCCCTTTTCAGATGCCACCTGGTTTCTATGACTTTCAACTAAATAATAAGACTTAAACATATGTAGAGGGTTACTGAATGAACAGTTCTGTTAAAATTATCTAGAAATCTGCAGACAAGTACTTTCAGCCTTTCTGATGCCGCAGCAAGTTCTCAGTAGAAAAATAAATATACCACGTAGATAATAAATATACCGCCCAATTTCTTCTTTTGTCACAATATTTCCGAAAGTCGTCTGCTGCAGAGGCCTCTGCATGTGGGTTAGGGTTGATATATCAGGATTGTTTTTCTGAATATTTCAGAATAGCATAGAAAACATTGTGGCAAAATGAGATATTGCTCTTTATGAGCAATGTTTCCTTTTGCCACAATGTTTTCAAAAGGTGTCAGCTGCAAATGCATCTGCGAGATGGAAAAAATGCTATTCAAATATCAAAAACAAATCTTCTTTGTCAGAAGAAATATTATGTTACTCCACTTGTTCTGTTTATATAGGGAACAAAGGGTTACAATTTACAAAAGGGTAGTGTGTACACACTTGAGTATATGAGAAGGGGGTGGGGAAGCGTAGTGATATCCTTATCCTTCATTACATTTAAATATGATATTGACACATGCAGACACTTGTAATTTTATTTGGTTACCTAGAATAAGTGGACTTGTTTTACTTATTTGACTTTTGCTTATGTTTTCATTCGTCATTAACTATTTTGCACTATATTTTTGGCGTACTGAATTTGGTGTTCTCAGTCATTTACATCACGTGACTTCAAAACCTCCTCTACTATGATACCATTGCTTACGCAATTCTACCAAAAATAATAACCACCAAGCGAAATTGTTTATTTCATTTTCATTGTTTCACTGAAAACATAAGCACCGCACTTTATTTACAATTTCTCACTAATTAAAACAAAAACGATGTTAAAACAGCTAGGCATATATGATTTTAATATTATACATATATGTGTATCATCCATTTAAGAACACCCACAAAAGAAAAGAAAACAAAATGTTAAAGAGAAAGCGGCATGTTCACGACACCCGTAAACGGACCCGCGAACTTTTTGAACACCCCTCGTATGTACTTATGGAAGCTCTTTCATGAGTTTAACCAAACGGCTTTCTTTAGCACATACTATCTTTACGTGATTGACGGTCACGTTATTCCTAAGTAGGACCAGCATGTGGATATATGTTAAATGTTTCTCCTAAAATGAATCAGATACTTCATAATTGAAGGTGGGAGGAGAGTGGTTGGATGTTTTGGTAAAAAAATGAAGCATTAATATTACTGAAAATATCGTTGAAAGCGATTTAGGCTTCCAAGTATCTATGCTTTGATGTCCTATTAAATAAAACAACATTTAGTAAACCTGAGAAACAGTTACTTCACAAAAAACAAAACAAAATGTTCTTTTCGAACAATGTTTTCAAAAGTAACATGTTTAATAGTCATCAAATGTCACCCTATATGAGGGAAAGAGGATTAAAACATCAGAAAAGGATATAATTGAGCCGTTCCGCGAGAAAACCAACATTGTGGACTCTGCGCAAAGTATCGATCATGCCGCGCAGGCTCACCCGGATAGACACCTTTCGCCTCGTGTGGATTTTCTGTTTCAGGAAACATAACTCTACCCCCCTGAGACGGCATATGTCGGACCGGATCAGACTGCACGGACTTTGTAGGCTGATCCTGGTCGATATTTTACGCAGAGTCCATAATGTTGGTTTTCTCGCGGGACGGCTCAATTTTGCAAACTTACTTCAACAGCACTCCCGATCTGTCTGAACCATTCCAGCAATCGGTCTTCCTCCAGTTTCGTTCCGCGTCTTGATTCAATATAATCTGTGAAATGTACACTATGAATTGTATGGCAGTAAACAATACAATCTGTTAAATGTACACAATGAATTGCAAGGCAGTAAACAATATAATCTGTTAAATGTACACAATGAATTGCAAGGCAGTAAACAATATAATATGTTAAA
Organism: Serripes groenlandicus; assembly: GCA_031761405.1. Taxonomy (NCBI): domain Eukaryota; kingdom Metazoa; phylum Mollusca; class Bivalvia; order Cardiida; family Cardiidae; genus Serripes; species Serripes groenlandicus. The sequence continues at coordinate 72,856,207 of JASEVX010000007.1, read as the reverse complement.
TGTACACTATGAATTGCATGGCAGTAAGCAAAATAATTTGTGAAATGTACACTATGAATTGCAAGGCAGTAAACAATATAATCTGTGAAATGTACACTATGAATTGTATGTCAGTAAACAGTGTAATCTGTGAAATGTACACTATGAATTGTATGGCAGTAAACAATGTAATCTGTGAAATGTACACTATGAATTGCAAGGCAGTAAACAATATAATCTGTGAAATGTACACTATGAATTGTATGGCAATAAATAATATAATCTGTTAAATGTACACTATGAATTGTATGGCAGTAAACAATATAATCTGTGAAATGTACACTATGAATTGTATGGCAGTAAACAATGTAATCTGTGAAATGTACACTATGAATTGCAAGGCAGTAAACACTATAATCTATGAAATGTACATTATGGATTGTATGGCAGTAAACAGTGTAATCTGTGAAATGTACACTATGAATTGCATGGCAGTAAACAATATAATCTGTGAAATGTACACGATGAATGGCATGGCAGTAAACAATATAATCTGTTAAATGTACACTATGAATTACATGGCAGTAAGCAATATAATCTGTGAAATGTACACTATGAATTGTATGGCAGTAAACAATATAATCTGTGAAATGTACACTATTGTATGGGAGTAAACAATATAATCTGTGAAATGTACACGATGAAATGTATGGCAGTAAACAATGTAATCTGTGAAATGTACACTATTGCATGGCAGTAAACAATATAATCTGTGAAACGTACACTATGAATTGTATGGCAGTAAACAATATAATCTGTGAAATGTACACTATGAATTGCATGGCAGTAAACAATATAATCTGTGAAATGTACACTATGAATTGTATGGCAGTAAACAGTATAATCTGTGAAATGTTCACTATGAATTGTATGGCAGTAAACAATATAATCTGTGAAATGTACACTATGAATTGTATGGAAGTTAACAATATAATCTGTGAAATGTACACTATGAATTGTATGGCAGTAAACAATATAATCTGTGAAATGTACACTATAAATGGTATGGCAGTTAACAATATAATCTGTGAAATGTACACTATGAATTGTATGGAAGTTAACAATATAATCTGTGAAATGTACACTATGAATTGTATGGCAGTAATTAATATAATCTGTGAAATGTACACTATAAATTGTATGGCAGTTAACAATATAATCTGTGAAATGTACACTATGAATTGTATGGCAGTAAACAATATAATCTGTGAAATGTACACTATGATTTGTATGACAGTAAGCAATATAATCTGTTAAATGTACACTATGAATTGTATGGCAGTAAGCAATATAATCTGTTAAATGTATACTATGAATTGTATGGCAGTAAACAATATAATCTGTTAAATGTACACTATGAGTTTTATAACAGTAAACAATATAATCTGTGAAATGTACACTATGAATTGTATGGCATTTAACAATATAATCTGTGAAATGTACACTATGAGTTTTATAACAGTAAACAATATAATCTGTGAAATGTACACTATGAATTGTATGGCAGTTAACAATATAATCTGTGAAATGTACACTATGAGTTTTATAACAGTAAACAATATAATCTGTGAAATGTACACTATGAATTGTATGACAGTTAACAATATAATCTGTGAAATGTACACGATGAATTGTATGGCAGTAAACAATGTAATCTGTGAAATGTACACTATGAATTGTATGGTAGTAAACAATATATTCTGTGAAATGTACACTATAAATTGTATGGCAGTAAACAATATAATCTGTGAAATGTACAGTATTGCATGGCAGTAAACAATGTAATCTGTGAAATGTACACTATTGTATGGCAGTAAACAATGTAATCTGTGAAATGTACACTATGAATTGTATGGCAGTAAACATTGTAATCTGTGAAATGTACACTATGAATTATATGGCAGTAAACAATGTAATCTGTGAAATGTACACTATGAATTGTATGGCAGTAAACAATATAATCTGTGAAATGTACACTATGAATTGTATGACAGTAAACAATATAATCTGTGAAATGTACACTATGAATTGTATGGCAGTAAACAATGTAATCTGTGAAATGTACACTATGAATTGTATGACAGTAAACAATATAATCTGTGAAATGTACACTATGAATTGTATGGTAGTAAACAATATAATCTGTGACATGTACACTATGAATTGTATGACAGTAAACAATGTAATATGTGACATGTACACTATGAATTGTATGGCAGTAAACAATGTAATCTGTGACATGTACACTATGGATTGTATGACAGTAAACAATGTAATCTGTGAAATGTACACTATGAATTGTATGACAGTAAACAATATAATCTGTGAAATGTACACTATGAATTGTATGACAGTAAACAATATAATCTGTGAAATGTACACTATGAATTGCATGTCAGTAAACAATATAATCTGTGACGTGTACACTATGAATTGTATGACAGTAAACATTGTAATCTGTGAAATGTACACTATGAATTGTATGGCAGTAAACAATGTAATCTGTGAAATGTATACTATGAATTGTATAGCAGTAAATAATGTCATCTGTGAAATGTATACTATGAATTGTATGGCAGTAAACATTATAATCTGTGAAATGTACACTATGAATTGTATGACAGTAAACAATATAATCTATGAAATGTACACTATGAATTGTATGACAGTAAACAATATAATCTGTGAAATGTACACTATGAATTGTATGGTAGTAAACAATATAATCTGTGACATGTACACTATGAATTGTATGACAGTAAACAATATAATCTGTGACATGTACACTATGAATTGTATGACAGTAAACAATATAATCTGTGACATGTACACGATGAATTGCATGGCAGTGAACAATATAATCTGTGTGAAATGTACACTATGTATTGTATGGCATGTTGCCATTCAATAGATTTCAGTATCATACTAATCAGCGTTAATTATATCAATTTGGAAAGTTCTGAATAGATTAAAATAAGATGTACTCATATATAATATACTACAGAACGCGGATTTATATACCATTCAAACAAAAATAATATTAAAAGGGGAAGTTATGTTTGCAGAAACTATACCAGGCTTTGTAGTGTACTATGAGGCGCTTGGAGAATTGATATATTGCAAGACCGAACGTCGATAAAGCAATAAGTTTTTCTAAACGCCGAGTAGACAATACAAAGCCAGGTATCGCGACTGCAATATATTGTTTCCTTTACTATATATATACCTAGTACACTGAAGACGGAGAAACGTCGAGAGAGCAATCAGTTTTTATACACGCCGAGTAGACAATACAAAGCCAGGTATCGCGACTGCAATATATTGTTTCCTTTACTCTATATATACCTAGTACAAGACGAAGGAACGTCGAGAGAGCAATCAGTTTTTCTACACGCCGAGTCGACAATACAAAGCCAGGTATCGCGACTGCAACATATTGTTTCCTTTACTATATATATATATACCTAGTATCACTTTTTAGACTGAATATAGAAAAGTATATTAATTACTATATTTTCAATAACGAAATAACACAATATGCACAATAAATAAAATTTACGAACGGCGTGTAAATAGTGCCAATTACCGCATTTTGAATGACGTAAAATCATATTGCAATAACGTCACACCATATTTCAATGACGTACTATTATCATATTTGGGTCAAATATTTAATCCGTCGTGTTGTATTTGCACCGGACAATGTTAACCCTTTTCCCCATATAGACGCTTTCTGACGCATCTGCAACAGACGGCTTTTTGAAAATATAGTGACAAAAGAAGAAATTGGTCAAAACGAACAATTTCTCCTTTTGCCTCAATATTTTCCACTTTTAGTCATAGGTTCTCCATTCAATTATAGAGACTTTCTATTTTGTTTACAAAATATGTTCAAAGTCGTCTGCTGCAGAATTGTCGTATGAGGTCAATGTTAAGGTATATACTAGAGCAAAGTACAGTGAAGTAGAGAAAGAGAAGCGTGACAGCCTACCTCCCAGGTCTCCATTCGGACAAAACTCGGTGATGATGCAGATCTGTAAATTCTGTTGGAAACAATGGACGTATTTCAGAACGTGTTTGTGTTCCAGGGTTGCCAGTAGGTTGATTTCTTGAACACACATATCAACTCCATCAATGCCCATTTCTAAAATGTTCATCAGTTTCATGGCGAACTGATCAAATAAAAGAAAACTCACACAATTGCTACCACGAACATCGGATTGAAATTGAGCCAATCAGAGGCCCCTATCAAACGAATGTTGGACCATTGATTTTCATACAAAACATTGAAATACACATAAAACGAAATAGACATATTTATTTTTCAAGCAAAACAAGTGATATATATACATTTATTTTAATGAAACAATATTTTAAACATTAGTCCTATGTACAATTATTAAAATAGAATACGGGAGAAATGTTAAGCATATCGAAAGCCAAAAATAGAAGAAATTAATAAGTAAAATATAGAAATTCTGCCAAAAAATAGTCCCCCATAAAAATGGTGAAAGGAGAAAACAATGGCAGCTCGCCAAATGGCTTTATGCCGAAAGGCGAGAGTAAATACACTCATATGATGATGATGCTACCACGAAATATTTCCGAAAACAAATGGCGTTTTATAATCTGTAAATAGCCCATTCTTCACAAATTGGTGACAACGGTTAAAATATAATTTCAAAGATAAACTGTTGTCTGTGAAGAAGAGTGTGACTTTCAGGAAACCCATAGGTAGGTGTGCTGGATAATGTGAAAACAACTGAACAACTGTTGAAAACGGCGTTAAAGTCCAATCAATTAAATATCGAAATGAGCAATGCTCCAGGAAAACCTTAGCATTAGTATTACACGAGTGGAACAAAGACATGCATGTGCATCCTTGCTAAAGATCCAAATGGAAACTGATAAATACATTCTATGACAAATTAGCGAACAGTGAAGAGCTAGATCAGAGTACGTGTACTGGCTGTTCTGTATCTGTACTGGTCGTGATGAAGAAGATAATGATAATATTGGTGAAGAGAAAGTGGGAAGTCAAAAGATACGTTAACCTGGCTTCCCCACATAAAACATATATGTCAGAGCCGTCCCGGGAGAAAACCAACAGTGTAGACTCTGCGTAATATATCGACCCAGATCAGCCTTCGCAATCCGCGCAGGCTAACCCGGACAGACATTTTTCGCCTCCAGTGGATTTTCTGTTTCAGGAATCATAACTCTATACCTATATCTCCCAGAGACGGAATGTGTCGTCCCGGATTAGCCTGCGCGGCTTGCGAAGGCTGATCTGTGTCGATACATTACTCAGAGTCACATAACAGCTAAGCACACATATGGAAAGTGTCAGCAAATAAAAGTACATTTATCGAATACATTTGAAAACATCGAGAAACAGAAATTGCTCATCATGAAAAATATCATATTTTGCCAGACTGTTTTGCTAAAATACGTCAAAATGCGTCTGTATTTGGAAAAGCTTTAACCCTTTCCCTCATACGACAATTCTGCAGAAGATGACTTTGAACATATTTTGTCAAAAAATAAAAAAATCTCTATAATTGAATGGATAACCTATGACTAAAAGTAGAAAACATTGTGGCAAAAGGAGAAATTGCTTGTTTTGAGCAATTTCTTCTTTTGTCACTATGTTTTCAAAAAGCCGTCTGCTGCAGAGGCGTCGGAATGCGTCTGTATTTGGAAAAGCTTTAACTTACTCTTAGTTCCGGATTGTTCTCGTCCTGGATGAGAACGACTTTTCCAAACGCACCTTCTCCGAGTACCTTTACAACGTCGAACCGCGGAACCTGTTCACCGGCCATTGTCTTCTAAATGTCTAGAATATGTCTTTAGCCGACGATTTCGATCTCACACAGATCTTTACTCCACTTAAGTTATTCACAAATTGAGTGTTTCATAGTTATCAAGGTCAAATAAACTGTTCTTCTGACGAGTATAGATAAAGAACCATTTTCTTCAAAAAATACTTAAAATAGCTTAACCCTTTCCGTCATACGACAATTCTTCAGCAGACGACTTTGAACACGTTTTGTGAAAAAATAGAATATCTCTATAATTGAATGGATGACCTTTAACATTAAAGTGGAAAACACTGTGGCATTTTGAGCAATTTCTTCTTTTGTCACTATGTTTTCAAAAAGCCGTCTGCTGCAGAGGCGTCAAAAAGCGTCTATATTAGGGAAAGGGTTAACCGTTTACCAATAACAATAAATCTGCATCAGGCGACTTTGAAAACCTCAAGGCAAGAATATGAGAAATCTTAATCAATGGAAATATATTATTGTTTGTTTGATTGGCATTTTATGACGCTTTCAACATTATTTCAGTTATATCACGGCGACAGCTCACTTATTCATGATCCCTGGGTAAAAAATCCAGTACTAGGCTAGGAAATGTGCCTTGCCCCAAGAGCACTCCACCATAACTGTAGTGCCGCGACTGGGGATCGAACCCGGGACACCTGGTTTCAAATCCCCGATGCTAACCACTCGACCACAGAGGATTGCTAAATATATTATTGAATATATTTGAAAATATAATGGCAAAAAAAGAGAAATTGCTCGTTTTGAGCTATTTCTTCTTTTCTTACAATGTTTTCAAAAAGTCTTCTGTTGCAGATCCGTCAAAATGCGTCTGCAGGTGGTAGCGGTTTTATCTAGGTTATCACCATAGTCTCAAATACAACAAATCAGAATCAATCAACTTCGAAAAACATGTTGGCAAAATTATGAAAAAGCTTTCTAAGGAAAGGTTTAATGAACCCAATATGTGTTAGACATCAAAATGCGTCTACATGTGGGATAGGGTCAATACTGATGAAAAAGGTTAAAATAAAACTAAAAGAAGCTAAAAACGATGATATAACAAAATTAAGAAAATTAATTGAAGTATGTTAAAATGGTATTTGAAACATATTTAAGAAAAACGAAAGAAAGAGCAAAAAAAAATATTGCACATTTTCTATATCCAAATGCATTTGTCACGTACCGTAAATTCAAACAATGCACTTGATCAAACTTAATGATCTAAGCAACGTAAAATGAATGGTAAACTCTCTGTGTTTTTTTTGAACAATGGCATTGGGAAAATCGACCCGTATCATTCACACGATAAACTTAAAACTTTAAATATTTTACTGACTGTCACATGAACAGTCTACGCGCATGCTATAGAACATTGGCATGGGAAAATCGACCCGTATCATTCACTCGATAAACTTAAAACTTTAAATATTTTACTGTCACATGAACAGTCTACGTGCACGCAATATGAACATCGATCTTAACCCTTTCCCACATTCACTAAATCTCAACATTGACATGGGAAAATCGACCCGTATCATTCACTCGATAAACTTAAAACTTTAAATATTTTACTGTCACATGAACAGTCTACCCTTTCCCACATTCACTAAATCTGCAGCAGACGACTTTTAATACATATAAATATATCTATAAGCAATTCCTCCATCTGCCACATTGTTTCCAAAAGTTGTATGCTGCAAAGGCCTCAGAAGCCGTCTGTATGTGTAAAAAGGATATTACCACCGACTCGCTGGTGTAAGAATAAATGGATCCGCAGTAGTTGTAACTTACACAGGAAACGTCGTGACATAACTGAAGACAATATATTGAAATCTACGTAAAAACAAACAATCAAAATAAACAAACTTAAAATACGATACTCTCTGTGGGTTAACGCATTGTTTTGCGTGTATGTGTGTGTCAGATAATATCAACCAGGAAGTTGGCACATATAAATCATATACAAATCAATAAAAACTGAAATGTTAAGTGTTTGTATAGTCTATCCCATTGAACGGGACAGTTATATATGACTTTCGAAGCACCTGCATAATCCCTTCCTTCCCTGAATACCATTCCATACCCTTTTATAGAAAACAACAACCAATCTTATCATTTCAAATTATTATTTGGAATCTCATGATACTTGGTGAAACCGGTATTTATTACATGTCAATGATCTACATTTCACCCAATGTCAACCTGTGGTCCGAGCCCTTCCGGCTCCATCTAAATCTCCTAAAACTAATAAAGCAAATGAACTTTCAACTTGGTAACGTTGTGAATATGTACGCAGAACTTTGACTCCTGTAGTCCGAAACCTTCCGGTTTTGTATATATCTCGCACATACATGCAACTCACGAATTCTGAAATATAATGCTCCTAAAATATGAAATAGCTACTACTAAAGCTTATTTTGTGAATCCTAGTAGGAATAGAAGGGTTATAAACGAAACGTGATATCGGGAACTGCGAGCGGGCAACCCAACCCTAACATGTCGTTTTTCTTAATGAACAGGGGGAGGTGAGGAAAGATCCATGCTCTGGTCAGTTTTAGGCATCTCCTCCACCCTCCGACATAACGAACTTCTCCGCAATTATACACATACATACATTCTTATTTTTTAAAAAACAAAACGTTCTATACAGGTGGAACACATTTTCGTAATGAATGCATTTATGTAGTTACGTACTTAGCGAACTTTTTTCCACCGCATTAACTTTACTCGTGTAATTAAGCACTGAATTTAACCGTACCGAACACACCGGATCCCCAAAGCTGAATGCCTCTCAAATCGTATATGCACGATTTCTTCGTGCGTATAACGCCACCTGGCGGTTATTGCATTATAAACAAGGGAAAGTAATTTTCTTCTTATTTGATTTTCTCAAACGTAGAAAATTATATTTTCCGCCAGTCAACAGGCATTCGATATTATTATTTTTTTCAAAACTAGCTGGTTGTTCACTTCACGGCCGCATTAGAACGAATCCCAATGGGTGTTTGGACAACCGACGCGGATGCCTATAATGCTAGGTTCCCATCGTCGTGCGATCCGTTACGAAGGCCACGATTGGCCATTCGTAGCTGATCGTGGAACTTCTCTGAAATGTCAGGTTTGGATACGAGGTGATGCGCGTCGAAGCGTTCTGGTACGATTTGGTGCGCTTCGATGCGATATTGTCACGATTGGTCAATTTCAGATGACACGATCTGGTCTCCCGTTTAGATAGGATTATCCCGATTGAGTCCACGATTAGGTCTCGATGTGACACGATCATCACGATCGGGGTCCCCTATTTGGGACGATCTGGTTCGTGCAGATACGTTAGGATACCTTCCGATACGTTTATCACGAACCGATGCGCTCTGCTGTGATAGGATACGATTGTGGTCGCGATGTCTGTTACGATGAGGATCGAAAGTGATCACGGTTTGAGCTATGATTGGACCCCGACGGATATATATACAGCCCGACTGACCATGGACTTCATTGTTTCTTTAACTTCTACATAGGTAACACTACAACCCACAATCATTGATGATGGCAGGAGTTGAAGATGATGACAACGTGACATTTGCAGTATTACTGTATAAATTATCGCCAGAGAGGAGGAAGACGAGCAGCAGCCAGACCAGCCACAACCACAACCACAAAGGACCAGGAGAGCTGCAGTCAGGCAGTTCTGGGTGCGACCATGGCTCACAGAGGAGAGGGGACAACAGCTTGGTCAGTCGTCCAGCCTCCTAGACACCCAATTGAGGCTGGAAGATCCAGTAGCATTCCAAAACTACACAAGGTTAACAACCCAGCTCTTCGATGAAGTCTTACAGAGGGTGGCCCCGGCAATCGAGAGGGAATTCGCCAGATTCAGGCAACCCCTCTCACCTGGATTGAAATGAGGCGCATTCAATCTTGTCCGGTGTATATATATATATGGGCGCGAGAACTCGTAACAGATCGTGAACGTCCGTGAAAAAGCGTGTCAGATCGTGAGCAATGGTACCCGACAGAGCGTCACAGACCGTGGAAGATCGCAGCACATCTCAACAGAGCGTGGTGTATGTTTTGTCCTCCAAGGTTGATCCTGATCACCACGATTAGCTGCGATATGTCGCGCTTTAACACGATCCAATACGATCTGATGTGATGATCACGATAGACAATTAATCGTGTTAATCGTCCAAATATGTCCTAAAATCAACACGATTGCAACGACTTACCTCAATAGCTGATCACCACGAGTAGCGACGATTAAGACCACGATTTCAATCGTGCCGTGAGTCGTGATAGTGCGAACATAGCATTAACAAGGCAACGGGGCCAGTAAGCATCTCTGACTAACTTACATATAGACGGACAATGAAGTTTTCTATGCACACATATGCAATGAGCCCAACACGCTAGACACGACTCCTACCTGTGTCTTTGTGTGACTATACAAGGCACCCTTAGAGCCTCACTATTGAACAGAGACGGGCCCTATCTGTGTCTGACTATACAAGGCACCCCTAGAGCCTCACTAGTGAACAGAGACGAGCCCTGTCTGTGTCTGACTATACAAGGCACCCCTAGAGCCTCACTAGTGAACAGAGACGAGCCCTATCTGTGTCTGACTATACAAGGCACCCTTAGAGCCTCAATAGTGAACAGAGACGGGCCCTATCTGTGTCTGACTATACAAGGCACCCTTAGAGCCTCACTAGTGAAAAAAGACGGGGCCTATCTGTGTCTGACTATACAAGGCACCCTTAGAGCCTCACTAGTGAACAGAGACGGGCCCTACCTGTGACTATACAAGGCACCCTTAGAGCCTCACTAGTGAACAGAGACGGGCCCTATCTGTGTCTGACTATACAAGGCACCCTTAGAGCCTCACTAGTGAACAGAGACGGGCCCTACCTGTGTCTGACTATACAAGGCACACTTAGAGCCTCACTAGTGAACAGAGACGGCCCCTATCTGTGTTTGACTATACAAGGCACCCTTAGAGCCTCACTAGTGAACAGAGACGGCCCCTATCTGTGTTTGACTATACAAGGCACCCTTAGAGCCTCACTAGTGAACAGAGACGGGCCCTACCTGTGACTATACAAGGCACCCTTAGAGTCTCACTAGTGAACAGAGACGGGCCCTATCTGTGTCTGACTATACAAGGCACCCTTAGAGCCTCACTAGTGAACAGAGACGGGCTTTATTAGTGTCTTTATGTAACTATACAAGGCACCCTTAGAGCCTCACTAGTGAACAGAGAAGGACCCAATTCGACAGCGAACAATACAAGGCATCTGTAGAACCTCACTGTGAACAGAGACGGGCCTAATTAGACAGCGAAGAGTCAAACACAAAGCTTCACTTAAGCTGGGTTTTCCTGTCACGCACATGGTTTTCTATCAAATTGAAAACAGTTATCGGCAATGTTTACCCTGTTTATTTAAGGTAAACATTCTTTCCGGTGATTGACAAGTCATTTTGACCTACGTCATCCAACAATGGGCACATAAGTCGGCAGTTAGCTAGTAGACTAGGAAGATTGTTGTGTGGAGTATTAGTACTGGAAACACATTTTTCGATCAAATGAACGGCGTAATATAACAACTAAAATACTGTTGAAATAGCATGAAACTCAAATAATCTTATCATGTAACGATTTTAACAATGTTGATAGATTGTTTTTAAAACGGAATCTCGTCAGGCAAGAAGGGTCTCGTGCACTTCGTTTCGGCTGCATGTCTAGTTTGTTGTCAGAATTAACATCAATTGTTCAAAGATGTGTTTGGAGATCTAACAAGACCCCCTTTTCCCTATGCCACTTGCATTTTGATTGATTGATTGAATGGGGTTTAACGCAGTTTTTAACAATTTATCATTCATATCACGGCGGCCAGTTCACCTACTCATGCGTTTCCTGGCTTTCTCATACCAATACTCAACACAACATACTTTCCAAGCAACTGGCTGCTTATCCACATAGACTGTTAGCCCATAGGTGAAAGACGAATGACGCATGTCACAGTGACTTTTGTCGAACGTCGGAAAGAATGTTGGCTGAGCTGGGATTCAAACTCACAACCCCTGGCCACTTGTATTAGACAAATAAAACCAAACCTTTGACGCAATCCTTGTTTTTTTTGTAAAATTTCATTGCTTGAAGGTTTCCAAATGATACTGGAAACATTACGGTGAAAACTTATATTAAATGTGAGTGAAGCCATAGTAAAATCAGAGGATATTAACCCTTTCCCACCCACCCAGCAGACGACTTTGAAAACTTTTTAGGAAAAAATATCGAAACTCTAAATAAAAGATTCAACACTTTTTGACTAAAATTGAAAACATTGTCGCAAAATGAGAAATTGTTCCTTATTGTAAAATGTTTTCAAATCGTCTGCTGAAGAGGCGTCAGTATGTGAGAAAGGTACAATTACGAACAGATTGATTGATTGATTGATTGATTGGGGTTTAACGCCGTTTTTAACAATTTCTCAGTTATATCACGGCGGCCAGTTCACCTACTCATGCATTTCCTGGTTTCCTCACACCAGTACTTCACACAACAATCTTCCCAAGCAACTTGCTGCTTTTCCACATAGACTTAGCCCATTGGTGGAAGACGAATGACGCATGTCGCATTGACTTTTGTCAATCGTCGGAAAGAAAGTTGGCCGAGCCGGGATTCGAACTCACAACCCCTGGATTGACAGCCCGCGTCGATACCGACTGAGCTACGGGGCTCGGCCACAATTACAATTACGAAAAGACTGACATTTGAAACCTACTGATTTCAAGATAGTTCAACTAAACAAGGAAGTGCCCGATCAAACAGACTGGTTGGGATGGCCAAAGGTATATTTGTTTATGACATGGCTAAATTGAAGGTGTGTGTGTGACCCCAAGGTTGTCACAGGAATTTGAACCTTTGCCCTCCACTTTCTAATGCATTAACTACTGATGGCATACACAACAAGAGGGCCATGAGGCCCTGGATCGCTCACCTGAGAATGGGCTATTTATGACTTAACACTTTCCGCGCCAATGGCAATATCACCAAGACAAACTTTCTCTAAAAAAAATTCAAGCTGCTCAAGTCAAAAATGCGATCTCAATAGTGTTAACTAGATTGTTCTACAATTTGGCCTGGTGACCTAACCCATATTCAAACTTAGCCTAGATATCATCAAGACAAATATTCTCAACATGCTCAAGCCAGAGTGTTAACAAGATTGTCCTTTAGTTTTTGACCTGATATGACCCATAACTTGGCCTAGATATCATCAAGACAAACTTTCTGACAAATTTTCAAGCTGCTCAGGTAAAAAATGCGGCTTCCAGAGTGTTAACAAGATTTTCCTTAAATGTGGCCTAGTGACCTAGGTTTTGACCAGACATGACCTATATTTGAATTTGGCCTAGCTATCACTAAGACAAACATTCCGACACAGTTTCAACATGCTCAAGCCAAAGATGTGGCTTTCAGAGTGTTAACAATTCAAATTTGGCCTAGTGACCTAGTGTTTGACCCGACATGTCCCATATTCGAACTTGACCTAGATATTATCGAGACAAACATTCTGACAAAGTTTCAACATGCTCAAGCCAAAAATGTGGCTTCAAAAGTGTTATCAAGATTTTCCTTAAATTTGGCCTAGTGCCCCTAGTTTTTGACCCTACATGACCCAGTTTCGAACTTGGACTAGATTTGATGGAGCTTTTTGTTATTATAAACTTTTCATGAATATTGGATGCAAAATGTTGCCTCTAGAGTGTTAACAAGCAAATGTTGACTACGAACAACAGACGCCGTACAAAAGGATATCACAAATCTCACCTTGAGCACTTTGTGCTCTGGTGAGCTAAAAGGCCGAAGAGGGCAAGTATCACTCCACTGTGAAAAGGTAAAATCAGCCAGATGCTTTCGGAGGAGAAGATTTCTACATTTTCAAACAAAGCCATATAAAGCAAAACAGTCCTGCCATCAGTGGACAATGTTTTCAGACCAATCAAACTGGCTTGAAGGAATCTGGTCACTTAAGGGACATTTCTACAAAATAATTTGAAAATCAGCCACATTCTTTCAGAAGAGAGGATTTTTAAAGTTTTCACTGTAGTAATATAAGTCAAAACAGCCTCAAGCCCTTGTGGCTATATTTTTCAACTTGAAGGAACATTTCTACAAAATTATTTGAAAATCATTTAAGCCAAAATTTACTCACACAGAAAAGTCGCCATGACATAAGCTCGACTTACTTTCAGCCAGTGGAGCTAACAACACATTATTGGTTCAATTCAATTGGTATGGATAATAATTAAGCACATTATTTTCATTTAGTATACATTTTAATCTTTTCTGAGTTTTTACAATCATACATGAAACTGAACACTTGATGGCAGTTATGTAATTAATAATAGTCCATAACAGTTCATATGCTTCCCATGCCTAAACACAAGAAGTACTTTATTTTTTCTTTTTGCGTCCTCTTTTTTTCGCTGATTTTGTGGGTTTACATTTGGGACAATACCACACATCTTCTTCTGGTTCCTCTTTTATACCAACACACACCCTGAAATTATGAACATAATCAATGTTAAGCTTCATCCTGATACAATTAAGATTTGAAAACATTGCAGTAAAATAACAAACTGCTCAAAATTACAAAGTTCTCCCTTTCCAAGTATATTTCTAATTCTTTATTCAAATTACTTTTCCAATTATTCATATACATGTTTTATATATATATGTTATGAAATGTTTTTAAAAAATTCAACTGGCCAAATACTAAATCATATTTATAACACAGTTTTTATATAAAAAGATTGTTTTTATATAATCTTTATTAAATACGAAGGAACACATTTAGATTGTTACCTTTCATTTTTAAGCTCTGGAGAAGAGAACTTAGAGAGATAGGTGAAATTGGCCATAAATGCGTATACTTACAAAATCCAGCCACATAAATGTAAATCTTCCCTGTTTTTACCTTGTATTAATAAAGTGGATTGTTTTGAAAGTTTCGGAGACAAAAAATTGAAAAGTGCAAAGCCTGAAAATAAACTTTTGTTGGAGTTGAAAACATTTTAGGTATAGTAGAAATTAATCATAATGAGCTTTTTTCATTTCCCAAAGTCATCTGTATTAGGAAAAGGATTACAACAAGGGTAAGGTGAAGTTGGTGTCTAGTATTGTTTATCATAAACAATACTGGCAACCAGAATCTGGTATTGTTTATCATAAACAATACTGGCAACCAGAATCTAGTATTGTTTATCATAAACAATACTGGCAACCAGAATCTGGTATTGTTTATCATAAACAATACTGGCAACCATAATCTGGTATTGTTTATCATAAACAATACTGGCAACCATAATCTGGTATTGTTTATCATAAACAATACTGGCAACTAGAATCTGGTATATTTTATCATAAACAATACTGGCAACCAGAATCTGGTATTGTTTATCATAAACAATACTGGCAACCAGAATCTGGTATCGTTTATCATAAACGATACTGGCAACCAGACACTAGTGTCGTTTAAGGAACTAGATAACTAACTTTTAATTTCTTTAACTAGTATGCACACAGACCCTTAGCTATACATATCTAGCCCTAACAATGGGTTTTTTAAACAAAAGTTGGATTTAAAACGGTTTTTCCAACATTATATGCTACCATACCCTAAAAATAGTTTCCAAAATCAATTTTCAGACTCCAGTGTCGTTAATAATGGGTTTTTTTAAAACAAAATTTGGATTTAAAAAAACCCATAGCATTAAAAAATAGTTTCCAGAATCAAAAACCGTTTTAAATTCAACTTTTGTTCAAAAACCCCATTGTTAGCTAAGGGTCTGTGTATTAAAAGTTAGTTATCTAGTTCCTTAAACGACACTAGTGTCTGGTTGCCAGTATTGTTGATGATAAACGATATCAGATTCTGGTTGCCAGTATCGTTTACGATAAACGATACTAGATTCTGGTTGCCAGTATCGTTTACGATAGACGATACTAGATTCTGGTTGCCAGTATCGTTTACAATAAACGATACCATATGCTGGTTGCCAGTATCGTTTATGATAAACAATACTAGATACTAGACACCAACTTCACCTTACCTAAAACAAGAGGGCCATGATGGCCCTGGATCCCTAACCTGATTTTGTGTTTTCACTTTAGCCATATAAGGCAAAACAGTCCTGCCTCCTGGCGGCCATGTTTTTTTTAACCATGACTGAAAGGAATCTCAAAAAGGGTCATCCAAGGAACATTTCTACACCACTATTCAATAAACATGCTTTCATTCTTAGAGATTTTCTACATTTTTGCCTCAATATTGTCATCTGCTGCAGATTTGTCATATGTGGGAAATGGTGATCAATAACCAAAGTCAATGTGTGACAGACAACAGAAAAGGGATCCCTAAGTGTCACCCTACCTTCCTATACACATCAGGGGTACTCAAAATAACTGACTCTTAACCCTTTACCACTTACAGACGTATCTACAGCAGATGGCAATCGAAAACATAACTCCTTTTGCAACAATGCTGTCAGCTCCATTCAATTATTATAATTTCCTTACAAATATGTGCCCAGATGTTTTCAATGTCGCCTGCTGCAGATTAATGGTGTGTGGGAAAGGGTTAAAACACATCAGTCAATGGAGAGAACAGTTAAGATACTGACCAGTGATACCAGTCATCACAAATATCACAGCCCACCATTGGGCTTCCATCATCTTGCATGGTACAGGCCGGACAGATCCAGACCTTCTCTCCGGACTCATTCTAAAACAAAACAAGAAAGTTTACAAAATGGGGATCATTTTACCACCTGCTTTGAAAACATGTCAAAAACTTAATTTTAAAACATTGTAATATAAGGAGAAATTGCTCATGAAGATTCATACATGTATCACCTTCACCTTTTCCCAGAATGCTGTAAATCTTCTCCCTTGAGTTTTTTTTTAACCCTGTTCCACATTCAACAAAACTGCAGCAGACGAATTTGAAAACATTTAGGTTGAAATATGCAACATCCAAATAGATAAAGGTCTCATTATTGAAAAGAGTTCAAAACAATGCAACAAAAGGAGAACATTGCTTCGAAAGTTCAAATGATTCAAAATGCATCTGCACAAGGGAAAGGGTAAATACAAATTAAACACTTTAGAGCAATATCTTACTAGAGCAATATAAACAAGTTAATAATGTATAATTGTATGTTGTACAAAAGTCCCCTTCTCCGGACAAGGACAGCACATTGTGTATTGTAAGTGCATTTTTGGACAAAAACAGCAATGCACTGTATACATTTTGGATACAGTCCTATTAAACTTTTCTCATTTTGACCTTTGACCTGTGAGTAGGAACTTTGAGGTACAGGCCTGTGTCTTGTGTGCCACATGTCACTTCATCATGGTGAACAATTGTATGTTGTACAAAAGTCCCCTTCTCCGGGCAAGGACAGCACATTGTGTATTGTAAGTGCATTTTTGGACAAAAACAGCAATGCACTGTATACATTTTGGATACAGTCCTATTAAACTTTTCTCAGTCCTATTAAACTTTTCTCATTTTGACCTTTGACCTGTGAGTAGGAACTTTGAGGTACAGGCCTGTGTCTTGTGTGCCACATGTCACTTCATCATGGTGAACAATTGTATGTTGTACAAAAGTCCCCTTCTCCGGACAAGGACAGCACATTGTGTATTGTAAGTGCATTTTTGGACAAAAACAGCAATGCACTGTATACATTTTGGATACAGTCCTATTTAACTTTTCTCATTTTGACCTTTGACCTGTGAGTGGGACCTTTGAGGTACAGGCCTGTGTCTTGTGTGCCACATGTCACTTCATCATGGTGAACATGTGTGCCCAGTAACTTGGGAATTCTATGATGCATGGCTTCTAATTTTGACCTTTGACCTCTAAGTTTGACCTTGACCTTTGAGGTACAGGCCTGTGTGTTGTGTGCCACATGTCCCCTCATGATGATGAACATGTGTGCCCAGTAATCCTACAATACATGGTTGAGATGTAAGCCGGACAAGGTAGTCCTATCAAACAGTACTCATTTTGACCTTAGACCTCTAAGTGTGACCTTGACCTTTGAGGTACAGGCCTGGGTCTTGAATCCTATGATGCATGGTTGAGATGCGGGCCGGACAAGGTACAGTCCTATCAAACTACTCATTTTGACCTTTAACCTCTAAGTGTGACCTTGACATAAGAGGTACATGCCTGGGTCTTGAGAGTGACACGCACGATCATGGTGAACATTTGTGCAAAGTTTCTTGGAAATCCTATGATGGACGCAAGTTGCGGGCCAGACAAGGTGAGTTGGGTCTGACAGTCAGAATCGACCAAACCTATAGTCACCAAACCGGTCTCTGACCGGTAGGGGACTAATAATAAAGAAGAAACTATATGAGGTACAGTAATCATAACAACAGGGTATTTGAGAGCAGTGAAGACCCAGATCAACCTGCACATCCTTGCGGTCTGGCATGAATCTGCATATTTTGGCAATTAAACATGGGAGCTTAAATGAAAGATAAACAGTACATTTGGAACACACTACATTTGGAACAGACACATTTATGAATTCTTACCACAAAGCTGCCGATTGTTTCTGCAACCACAGATCTTTGTTGCCTTCTCATTGCCGATGTAGGTGGCATCGGAGGTAGATCGGGAGGTGGCATAGTTGGTTGATCTACAGGGGGCGTGGCCTCTTTCTCATCATCTGTTGATATCTGTCGAGAGGGCGGAGATATTGGCGGGGATGTAGTGCGAGTAGGAAAGGCAGGTGTTGGTGGAACAATATTGAATGATAATGAGTCTCTAGAAGGGGACGAGGCTGGGGAGTACATAGGGGATGAATGAACTGAGTGGGAGGGGCTTGATAAAGGGGAGGGAGAAGGGGTTCTTGGTACAGTAAAATCAAAAGGAGTTGATTTGGTTGGTGAAGAAGGTTTCGGAGAGGTAGGCAACGATGAGGAACCACCCTTCTTTTTAACAGGGGGAGACATTTTGGGAGATTTTCTAGGGGAGGATCTCCTTGGAGATTTTGATACTTTAGCAGCTTTAGGTATTACTACAGGAGGCGGTTTGACTTTAGAGGCAGCTTTAGGAATTGCTACAGGAGAAGGTTTTACTTTAGGGGCAGCTTTAGGGGTCGCTACAGGAGAAGGTTTGACTTTAGGTATTGCTACAGGAAGCGGTTTCACTTTAGGGGCAGCTTTAGGGATTGCTACAGGAGAAGGTTTGACTTTAGGGATTGCTACAGGAGAAGGTTTGACTTTAGGGATTGCTACAGGAGTAGGTTTGACTTTAGGGATTGCTACAGGAGAAGGTTTGACTTTAGGGATTGCTACAGGTGAAGGTTTGAATTTAGGGATTGCTACAGATGGAGGTTTTGCTTTAGGTAAAGCTTCCTTGACCAAAGGTGATGGAGGCCTCATTTCCTTGTCTTTCAGTGCTGGTTTGAGTTTGGGTGTGGGTTTTGGTGGGGATTTCTTTAATGCAGGTGGTGAGGGTGGAGGAGGGGCAGCCTTTAGGGCAGGGATGGTAATGGGTGATGGGGCATTCTCCATACTGAACAAATGGGATGGAGACTCTGAGGATGCTTTGTCAAGGGCTTTCTTCACTGGTAAAACTTTATTGTCTTTAGTAACAGGACCAGTCAGTTGAGCTTCTAATTTTGGAATTTTGGGTTTTCCCTTTTTAGCAGATCCTTTCCTCTTCCCTCTTTTCCCTGGTTTCTTTGCTCCACCTATGCCAGTGATCTTACCTTTGATCACTGATACTGTAACAGTCCTCTCGGTCTCTCCATCAGCATTATTAGAATTATTCACATTATCATCAGAGTTATTTCCCTTTGATTCATTATCATCGGATTCCTCTGTAAGTTCTCGCTTCACTCTCTCCGGACTGCATGCAGGACTTGATGTGTGTTTCGGGGTTGGAACTTTCTCTACTTCTTCTTTCACGGTCGACGTCCATGACTGATTTTGAGGATCGGTTACTTTATCTTTGTCTAATCCTGATGAAGACTCGGGTTTTGGTGGCATTACCTTGAATTTCCTGTTAAATATTATAGCTTTCATTTATTAAGTACTTCATTTGAAATGAATATAACTTACTTACTTTACGGTGTCACAGAAATTTCATAAATATAGGATCTGACATGAGTTGTCATTTCATATAAAGTTTTATTAAACGAGTTCAAGATTTCTTTTATAAAGCGAGTCTTTGGCGAGCTTAATAACAAATTTCTTGGACGAGTTTAATAAAACTTTATGAAATGACAACGAATGTCAGATTCTTTTTATCACATGACGAAACTGAAAAGAAAATCGGGTTTTCGGGGTCAGAAAATAGTCCCAACATGTTATACTTAATAGTCTGTTAAATAATCACAATAAAATATTTTTAAGGCCGATAATGGTCCCTTTACCTCGTCCATCTATCATGACGACTGTTTTTACCCGATACACGTTCTCAGCAAATTTGTAAACATTCGAGGATGAATACAAAAATAGTGATTTGGTCATGTTATATTACATGTGTTGTATATAAAGAAATACGTAATGGGTATATTAGATCGGATACAAGCATTGTCATGTGATGAAATATATTCAAGAAATACAACATACTTCAAGCTAAATATAGGTTAATTCATTCTCTTTTGAGGTATAGTTGCATTGTTTTAGAAACTTTCTTTATATTGTGTTTATTGATTTCATTATTTTTTCGCGAAATAGAAGACTCTAAATATCAAACAGGCAATCACATAGCCTTTACCCCTTTCCCACATGCAGACACATTTTGATGCATCTGCAACAGACAACATTTGAAAACATTGTGACAAAAACAGAAATCGCTCATAATAAGCAATTACTCCATTTGCCACTATATTTTCTACTCTACTCAATAATAATAATATTTTCATTTTGAAAACATAGTGACAAAAGAAGAAATTGCTCAAAACAAGCAATTTCTCCTTTTGTCACAATGTTTTCCACTTTTAGTCATAGGTTATCCATTCAATTATAGAGATTTTCTATTTTTTGACAAAATATGTTCAAAGTCGTCTGCTGCAGAATTCTTGTATGAGGATAAAGAAGTCTGCTGTAGTGTTGCTGTATATGGGATACATGTAATTCAAACAATAAAGATTAATTTCACAAAAACACTGATATCTTCTACTCACAATTTGGGTATTTCTGGTCTATGTACGGGTGAGACACTCTCCTTTAATGACGAGGACGGTTTGGTGGAGGAAGTTATACAAAATGAACCGGGTGACGAGGATGATCCTCCACCAAATTTAATCTTCAGTTTCCGTACCAGGGGTTGGAGGGACGGAGACTCCTCCCTACTTTCCTTCTCTTTTGACTAAAACAGATTATAAATAATAGCACCATTATTTTACGTGTTATAGACAACAATACATACTTTGGATCAGTTGATGTTTGAAATGATTGTGGGAATTTCTCCTTTTTTAACAACGTTTTTTATATCACAGTCATATTTCGTCTTTTTCAACAATGTTTTCTTTATCACAGTTATATTTTTCCTGTTTTAACAATGTTTTCTATATCACAGTTATAGTTCTTCTTTTTCAACAATAATATTATATTTCTTCACCAGATGTCTGGTGTTACTTCAGATCATGGTACATATTTATATTGTGAATTTATGGTAAAATCTTCTACAGTACCTTCCAGTGCGCTTTTACCACAAGAACGCAAACATTTGAAAAGTGTTGAACCCACTGCCAAAAGACAGTCTGATAAGGGTCAACATTTTTCTTCCTAAACATGTATTTTCAAAGCAGAAAAATCTAAAATGCATATCCTGTAATTCAGGATACAGTGGATGAATTTAGAATAAGAACACCATAAGCAGATGCCATCGCTCATTTGATTTATGAAATTCCTAAATGCATGACTTAAGCAAAATTCTAAGAAGCAAAAGCGTCCATAATAGCAAAATGCATGGTAATGGGTTTGCCCCTTTCTATATACAACCTCCTATTCATATTGAATAAGTGTTCCAAGTTTCACACCTAAGGCTTGTATAGTAAAGGGAAAGATCGTACCTATACCAAAATTCTAGGTATAAAATGTCATAAGACAGGTAAAATGCATGACTGAATTATGGTCCTTGCAATATACAATTATATTATGGTGATAAATATAAGTGTTCAAAGTTTTAAATTCATAGCTATTATTGACAGTAAAATATAAAAAAGTTAATTGTTATAGAAAAGTGGACCTAAACTAAAAACTTAAACAAGACTGATGGTCAATTGATAATAATAGTAGATATTTTTCTAATGATCTAAAACGGTAAAACAACTTAAAAGAAGCAATTTCTTCTTTACCACCATGTTTGTTTCCCTTTCTCACATACAGACGCTTCGTGGTGCCTCTAAAGCAGACAATTTTTGAAAAGATTGTGGCAAAAGGAAACATTTCTCGATACGCTCAATTTATCTTAATGCCAAAATGTTTTCAACTCTTTTCTAATACTAACCTTTTATCTAAGGAGGTTTTCCATTTTTCACCAAATGATTTTAAATCTTCTGCTTCAGATTTGTTGTATGTGGGAAAGGTAAAACTCTGTTTCAAGATCACACTTTTAACCCTTTCTCTCATACAGACGCATTTTGATACCACTGCACCTGACAATTTTTGAAAACATTGTGGCACAAGGAGAAATTGCTCATAATGACGAGTTTCTCCTTTTGTCAAACATTTTCAACTGTATTCCAGCACTGTTATTTCATTCATAGAGTTTCTATATTTCAATGTTGTCTGCTGTGGATAATCTGTATGTGGGAAAGTGATTTCTTTCTACTGACCTTGTATTTCTCCTTTTTATCTCTCTTCTCTTCTTTATCTCGGTCTTTGTCCTTATCTTTGTCCTTCTTTTTCTTCTTCTTTTTATCTTTCTTGTGCTCCTGGCAATGTAATAGTTTACAAAGTTAAACCTGCTGCTTAACCCTTTCCCTCATATAGACGCCTTTGCGGCAGACAGCTTTTTGAAAACATAGTGACAAAAGAAGAAATTGCTCAAAACGAGTAATTTTTCCTTTTTGACACAATGTTTTCCACTTTTAGTCATAGGTTTATCCATTCAACTATAGAGATTTTCTATTTTTTGACAAAATAAGTTAAAAGTCGTCTGCTACAGAATTGTCGTATGAGGGAAAGGGTTAACCCCTTTCCCCGACACAGACAACATTTGACCCTCTTGAAGCAGAAGTTTTTTGAAAACATTGCGGTAAAGGAAAAACTTCCTGAAATTACCAGGACAGTCTAAATAATTTTACGACTATAGAAGTCGTGGTTAAAGTGAAATGTTAATGCATGTCACCCTCAGCAGAAGGACAGGATATGGCCCAGGCACATACATTTATCTTAAAAGCTCATCATAAGCACTTTCCACTCAGGTGAGCTAAAAAGGCACTTCTGAGGAACAAAATTTTATTTTTTAATTAAACTCAATTTTATTTCTATTTTCTTTGAAACCTTCGAGCAATTGGTTTCAAGTATGTTTTAACCAATAGCAAAAATACTTTTGATTACTTTTGATTAGTTTATATTCTACAAGAGCTGTCCACAAGACAGTGTTCTTGACCTTTTTAGTGGTTAGCAATATAACAAAACTGTTTGCAGCAAAAGGCATCGACTAACCTTCTCTGGTCTACAGATGGGTTCATGATGGTTAACAATTATCCCAAGTTTCACAGCGATATCCTAAAGGGTTAGGTCAATAATTAGATTTTAGCCAGATCCAATTCATTTTCTTATCCTAAAAAAGGGCCATCATTCTTACAAAAACCTTCACAGATTTATGTACTCTTGTCTGTTGATAGAAGTAATGATGGTAAATAAGAATTGTATGTGCAAAAGCTATATCTCTTGAAATATAATAATAATATATTTTTGAAAAGTTGAAAAAGGGTCATAATTTTTACAAAAACCTTGACAGAGCTATGAACTCTTGTCTGTTGAGGTTATGATGGTGATCAAAAAGTGTAAGTTTCAAAGCAATATCTCTAATGGTTTTGAAAAAAAGTGGGGTGGTATGAAAAAATCCAAGTCGAAAAAGGGCCATATTTCTTACAAAAACCTTGAGTCTTGACAGAGTTATGTACTCTTGTATGTTAATGTAAGTAATGATGGTGAACAAGTATTGTAAATTTCAAAGCAATATCTGTAATGGTTTACGAAAAAAGTGAGTTTGTATAAATGAAAGTTTGAGAATTGAATACAGTTGAAAATATTCTGGCAAAGGGAGAAATTGCTCGTCTTGAGCAATATCTCCTTTTGCCACAATGTTTCAAACGTTGTCTGCTTAAAAGGCATCAGAAAGTGTCTGTATGTGGGAAAGAGTAAATTGTTAGTGTCTGCAACAACAAGAGTCCACAAAGGAACTCAAGACAATAAAGATGTGATCCTGGGGTGTTTCCCAACCTAACACACAGATGACACAAAGGAACCTAGACAATATAGATGTGATCCTGGGCTGTTTCCCAGCCTAAAACACAGATGACACAAAGGAACCTAGACAATATAGATGTAATCCTGGGCTGTTTCCCAGCCTAAAACACAGATAACACAAAGGAACCTAGACAATATAGATGTGATCCTGGGCTGTTTCCCAGCCTAAAACACAGATGACACAAAGGAACCTAGACAATATAGATGTGATCCTGGGCTGTTTCCCATCCTAAAACACAGATGACACAAAGGAACCTAGACAATATAGATGTGATCCTTGGCTGTTTCCCAGCCTAAAACACAGATGACACAAAGGAACCTAGACAATATAGATGTGATCCTGGGCTGTTTCCCAGCCTAAAACACAGATGACACAAAGGAACCTAGACAATATAGATGTGATCCTGGGTTGTTTCCCAGACTAACACACAGATAACACAAATAACATTATCATAAGATGCATTTTCAAAACTTCCTAAAAAGCCAATTTTGAACATGCCATTATAGAGCAGCGAAAACTGTTTTATTTCTTCAGATTATCAATCAATGTATTACATACCTTATCCCTTTTATGTTCTTTATCTTTGTTATGCTCTTTA
The DNA here is from genome assembly GCA_031761405.1 of Serripes groenlandicus. Lineage (NCBI taxonomy): Eukaryota > Metazoa > Mollusca > Bivalvia > Cardiida > Cardiidae > Serripes > Serripes groenlandicus. The sequence continues at coordinate 72,831,227 of JASEVX010000007.1, read as the reverse complement.
TCTTTGCTATGGTCTTTATCTTTGTTATGTTCTTTATCTTTGCTGTGCTCTTTATCTTTACTATTTTCTTTGTGCTCTCTTTCTTTGCTGCGTTCTTTATGTTCCCTTTCCTTGCTATGTTCCTTATGCCCTCTTTCCTTTTTATGCTCTTTTTCCTTGCTATGTCCTTTAATTTCTCTATCTTTACTATGTCCTTTTATTTCTCTATCTTTACTATGTCCTTTAATTTCTCTATCTTTACTATGTCCTTTAATTTCTCTATCTTTACTATGTCCTTTAATTTCTCTATCTTTACTATGTCCTTTTATTTCTCTATCTTTACTATGTCCTTTAATTTCTCTATCCTTGCTATGTTCTTTTATTTCTCTATCCTTGCTATGTTCTTTTATTTCTCTATCTTTACTATGTCCTTTGCGATCTCTCTCTTTACTATGTTCTTTATGTTCTCTATCTCTGCTATACTCCCTGTCCTTGCTATCTTCTCTATGATCTCTTTCCCTACTAATTTCCCTATAATCTGGTTCTCTGCTGGAATCTTTCTGCTCTCTTTCAACACTATATTCTTTAGATTCTCTATCTGTACTTGGTTCCCTTTCCATGCTTGTTTTTCTCTCTTCCCTTTCTATAATATCTTGTTTATCCTTATTGGAGTCCTGGTCATCACTCTTATTCTTACCATCATTTTCTGTTAATACAAGATAACGCCTTCAGTGAAACAGAACAAATTCAAAATAAAGACTAACTTCTTTTCCACATTGTTTTAAAATCCCTATCAATGTTTACCTACATATTACCAGATGTTATATTATATATTTTCTTAACCTTTTCCCACATACAGCAAATTTGCTGCAGGTGACTTTGAAAATGTCTAAATATGGAGAATCTCTTTAACCCTTTCCCTCATACAACAATTCTGCAGCACACGACTTTGAACATATTTTGTCAAAAATTAGAAAATCTCCATAATTAAATGGATAACCTATGACTAAAAGTGTAAAACATTGTGGCAAAAGGAGAAATTGCTCGTTTTGAACAATTTCTTCTTTGGTCACCATGTTTTTAAGAAGCTGTCTGCTGCAGAGGCGTCAAAAAGCGTCTATATGAGGGAAAGGGTTAAATAAATGTGTAGATATTGAGTGGAGCTGAAAACATTGTGGAAAACGGAGAAATTGCTCATCATGATTTCAACTTTTGCAACTATGTTTTCAAATGTGATCTGCTACAGAGACGTTAGGAGGTGTCTGAATAGGGGGGTAAACATGTTAAGAAGCCCTGCAACTATAAAACTCTATAAAAAACATTCTCTGTGCTCAGAAATTAACTATTAGATGCTCCAGAAAGACTCCTGATTGGTCAATTTAGAGAATAAAATTCATTCTGAACATTCAGACACTTGAGCATAAATTCTGAGTACAGAGTCAACTTTTAAACTTTTAAAGCCAGATGTCTCTAAAAACTTAAATTCATGTAAACTTTTAAAGTTTTTAAGCCAGATGTCTCTAAAAACTTCCCCCCCTTGGAGGCCAATATTTTCAGCAAAACAGTCAGTAAATGAAAGCATGGCAGTTATAAATACGGATGATGGAGAAGTGATCCTCAACCCGCTCCTACACAATGAACAAATTTCAGCCTTTGCTACAATGTTTGCAACTCTACAATTTTTATACTTTCATTTACGGAGGTTATTCAAATTTGTGCCTAAATGTTTTCAAAGGTGTCTGTTGCAAATTTGTTATGTGGGAAAGTGTTAACCTTTTCCTCATACAACAAATCTGCAGCAGACAACTTTGAACATATTTAGTAAAAAATAGAAAATCTCTTTAATTAAATGGATAACCTATGACTAAAAGTGGAAAACATTGTGTCAAAAGGAGAAATTGCTCGTTTTGAGCAATTTCTTCTTTTGTCACTATGTTCTCAGAAAGCTGTCTGCTGCAGAGGCGTCAGATATAATCTATATGAGGGAAAGGGTTAATTAAGTGCCTTCCCTGCCAAGACGGGTGACACAAAATCTCACCTCTGACGCGCCAATCCTTACTGGTCCCTCTTTTCTCTCTATCCAAGCTCCGATCTTTATGGAAGTTATGATTAAACATACGTTCTGTACTACTTTCTCTCTCCTCACTACCTCTCAAGCTTCCGTAGTTTGTTGTCTTTCTACTGTCGTCTTCAGAATCTTGAAGCTTATCCTTTAAGTCGCGATCACTCAAATCGGACGATGGCTCTCGTTTACGAACAAACTTCTCTGAAACATGCAAAAGAATAGTTAATTCCCTTTGTTCATAATTCTTTTTAATCAAATCAGTTCAAAATGAGAGGAAATTACTCAAAAAAATGGCTAACTTTGTATCAGAATTTATCATCAAGTTCAAGTAAAATTTCAATGTTTGGTGCTTTAACCCTTTCCCACATACATCTAGACATAATTTTGGGAAAATTTAATTGAAAAGGGTTGAATGCATTGTGACAGATGCAGTCTGCTGCAGAGGCGTCAGAATGTGTCTACATTGTTTGAAAAGCTTAAATGTAAAACATTCTAAAAGGTATTTTTCATGGTGTATCTTAAGAGTGCTTCGTTTAACCCTTTCCCTCATACGACAATTCTGCAGCAGACAACTTTGAACATATTTTGTAAAAAAATGGAAAATCTCTATAATTGAATCGATGACCTATGACTAAAAGTGGAAAACATTGTGGCAAAAGGAGAAATTGCTCGTTTTGAGCAATTTCTTCTTTTGTCACTATGTTTTCAAAAAGGCGTCAGAATGCGTCTATATGTGGGAAAAGGTACAATAACCTTAACCCTTCCCTCATACGACAATTCTGTAGCAGACAACTTTGAACATATTTTGTAAAAAAATGGAAAATCTCTATAATTGAATCGATAACCTATAACTAAAAGTGGAAAACATTGTGGCAAAAGGAGAAATTGCTCGTTTTGAGCAGTTTCTTCTTAGGTCACTTTGTTTTCAAAAACTGTCTGTTGCATAGGCGTCAGAAAGCGTCCATATGAGGGAAAGGGTTAAAAAAATATTATGTTTATTTTGATAAAAAGTTGTAAATATTATACATTCTAACACTATTGACAATTTCTCTTCTATACACAAAGAAGGATTTGAGCGTGATCTAAATGCAGTATATCACTCTAAATTTCCGGAACTATTTTTGGCTGTTAAAATTCCCTCCCGAGTATTTTTCATACAACGTTTCTCAAAGCGCATGCATTACTACGTTGGGCTTGACATTTTATGAATAAAGTCACGAGATTTTGTTGTAAATGCTGTTTGGAAATTTGAATTGTAACGGTGACGTAACTGTTTTAAATGACGTCATTCATGTGCTTTACCAACATTCTTAACGCGGTCGAAAACGTTGTGTTAGAATGAGACCATGATGAGTTTAAGAACAATTGAAAAAGGTATAATAAAAATAAAATGTTCATAGACTGTTAATAAAACTGATTTCAAAATGTTTTGTTAGTTGGGGAGTAAAGATAGAATAGCCTACACGTGATTTTATCAAGGAAAACAACGTCATGTCTAAACCTAGTTCCCCCTTAATATGTATCCCTTTAAGTTATAAACAAGTGCAAGAATTGAAATAGATCTCATTTTGAGTCTTATACCGGCTCTTATATCACGATGTGTCGTTCAGGTGTGTATAAATTAATCACTCAGGCCTAAACAATATTTTCAAAACAAGAGTGCCAAATGTCACAAAATACGCCCGTCCTGTTTTTTTGAGACCAAGTATAGGGATAATTGGTTGTACATCAGCCAAACTTAGAGAGCAGACACTGTTAGTAAAGTTTTGGCCATTTCGAGGGACATAATTTTGTAGTGACTAAGATAACGTTGTAAGTTATCAAACCTGACCAAGATATTCTGCCTATCAACATATTGTCTACATTTGGTGATTATCAGATAAAGGCTTCACAAGTTATTTAGCTGACAAGACAAATTTTAGGTAATTTCTATAATTAAAGGGCAATTACTCTCTATCGACTGGAGCAATATGGCTAGTTATCGAACATGTCCGAGATATTACGCCAATACACATTCTGACTAGATTTAGTGATGATTTAATAAAGGCTTCTAAAGTTATTGAGCTGACAAGACCAATTTTAGGTAATTTCTATAATTAAAGAGCGATAACTCTCGATTGACTAAAGCTATATGGCTAGTCATCGAACTTGTCCGAGATATTATGCCAGTACACATTCTGACCAAATTTGGTGATGATTTAATAAAGGCTTCTAAAGTTATTGAGCCGACAAGACCAATTCTAGGTAATTTCTATAATTAAAGAGCGATAACTCTCAATTGACTAAAGCGATATGGCTAGTTATCAAACTTGTAAGAGATATTATCCCAATACACATTCTGACGAAACTTGGTGATGATTGGACAAAGGCTTCTAAAGTTATTGAGCTGACAACATACTGGACGCCACCCGCCCGCACGCCGCAGGTAAAACTATAATATGATCCGTTTTTTCAAAACGGGCGTATAAAAACGTCTGTTGCAGATATATCAGAAGTTGTATATATCAGAGAAATGTTAACCCTTTCCCTCATATAGACGCTTTCTGACGCCTCTTGGCTAGTATTATTTGAATTACAGAGTGGACCGACAACCACCCACCATAAATATGGCTTTGAGGAAAGACCAGTTCACTTCTTCAAACAAGGTCAAGTACCTGATTTGCTTTTTATTAGTTCAAAAATCATTCTATAATATCCCATTCCCACATACTCCAAATCTGCAACAACTACATTGAAAAACATCTAAGCAAAAATATGATTGATTGATTGGGGTTTAACGCCGTTTTTAACAATTTCTCAGTTATATCAAGGCGGCCAGTTCACCTACTCATGCATTTCCTGGTTTTCTCACACCAGTACTTCACACAACAATCTTTCCAAGCAAAAGCAAAAATATGAAACATTTCACTAAATAAAAGTTAAATTTTTGAAAAGAATATAAAACATTGTGAAAAGGAGAGATATTAATCATTATGAGCAATTTCCCCTTTTGCCAAAATGTTTCAAAAGTCGCCTACTTTAGAGGCATCAGAGTCTGTATGTTAGAAAGGGTTAAAGAGTAGAAAAGCTGAATGAATGAAAGTATGACAGGATGTAAGAAGCAGTTTGTAACACATAGAGGAAAAACAGGAAATGCTTCTTTTGTGCCGTTTCTCAATGTTTTGCAATATTTAAACAATTTCCGTGATATATAGTTATCAAAAGGTTCCTGCATCAGTCAAAGGGATGAAAACTACTTACCAAATCTTTTAGCTGTAGTTGTTTCTGACGTTACTTCTTTCTTCACAACCATTTTAGCGATAGGTGGTGGTGGTGTCGGAGAAGGTTCCGGAGAGTCTCTGGGAGGGCTAGGAATAGGGGATGTGACTGGTGATGTGACTGGTGAAGTGACTGGTGATGGGGCTGGTGATGGGGCCGGTGATGGGGCTGGGGAGGATGCCGGAGTTATCTTCTTTCTTGGGGAATCTTCTTTATCAGCAAGATCAAAATGATTTTCACCGGTGTTGTCAAGTTGTGACAATTTTTTGTCCATATCTGACTCTGGTGACTGGGTGGGAAATTCAAACATGGTAGCTTCAGAATCGTTACTGTCTTCCTTATCAAGTTTCGTACTATCTGAGCCTATATTCACATCAAAGTTTATATTTTGAATTGCTCCTCGAGGACTCATGCCCCTCGGACTACTACCTCTACTTCGAGGACTTTTAGATCCACGCGGTCTTCCTCTTGGTTTTGGGCTATGAACTTTATTAAGAGAACCTTTCGGTCGCCCCGGGCTTCGCCCACTACCAGGAGGTCTTCCCGGACTACGATTCAATGGAGGTCTCCCAGGACTTCTACTTATTGGTGGTCGGCCTGGGCTACCCCTTCCTGGACTTCGATTGAGCGGTGGTCGACCTCTACTCCTGCCTCTTCCAGTGGCACTCCGATGTATTGAGGATGTACTTCCCCGAGGGCGACCTCTGGGTCTACGCGGCGATTGTTGTGGAGTGTGTTGTAGGAGTTTTAAGTGCGGAGCAGTAAATAAAGAGGGTGGGGGAGAAAGCAATCCATCCTTTCTGTCTTCATCACCTTCATGTTTATCACGAGGGTTTTCATCAGTGTAAGTTTCACTGATACTGCTGACCCTCCATACATCATCTGGGTTTTTTTCAGTTACCTTTTTAGCACTTTTATCATGAGCACCACCCTCTCTGATCACTACAGACTGGCTGGCTGCACTTTCTGATTCCATTTCTGAGGATCTTTGTATAACGGAAGCTATTGTATCTTCCATGTCTTTTTCCTGTTCTTTACTTATTGTTGTAACTTTATGTTTATGTTCTGATTTTATTCTTAGACTCTCATCTAACTTCACACTTATATTAGGAGGAGCTGGGGTAGGTTTCACAGTCAAATCCACAGGAGGTTGTGGATCATTTTTACCAAGGCTGTCATCTTTACGGGGTAATGTCAGCAATTTATGGATATCTTGGTCACTTTTCTTGTGTACAACAAGAGGGGCTCTGCCTGGGGATCTGGGTCTACCAGGTCCTCTCTTGATCTTAAAACCTTTGGGAAGTTTATTCTTATCCTTCTTCTTTTTAAGTTTAAATTCGGGGTCTCTATTGTCAAAGTTCACTTGAGTTCCACTTTCCTTGTCCGCCCCGATTTCCACAATCTTCGATTGCCCAGATTGATCTGTACTAAAATCTAGCTTAATTATAGGCGTTTCAGGGTTCAAAGATGTCCCTTGCGTGCCACCAGGTCCTTTTTGAGCCCCAGTTGATGTTGATTTGACTATGACTATCTGCTTTGCAACAGGTGGTGTGCGTGAGTCTGGTATTTTACCCTGTCTCAATGGAGATAGTATACCACTATTGGTCATAACAACACTGGTCATTTCATACTGAGAATGGAAAGCCTCATCAGGTAGATGAGATGTAGTCAGTCTGTAATATAAAACATCAACTATATATACACTTTCCCATATACAATAAATATACAGTAGACCAGTTTGAAAATATTTATGAAACAATATGGAAAGTCCACAGATGCATGAAAATACTTTTGAATGTGTTAACTATTAATTAACCCTTTCCCTCATATAGACGCTTTCTGATGCCTCTGTAGAAGACGGCTTTTTGAAAACATTGTGACAAAAGAAGAAATTGCTCAAAACAAGCAATTTCTCCTTTTGCCACAAAGTTTTCCACATTTAGTCATAGGTTATCCATTCAATTATAGAGATTTTCTATCTTTTGACAAAATATGTTCAAAGTCGCCTGCTGCAGAATTGTCGTATGTGGGAAAGGGTTAATCATAGGTAGATCTGCTGTATCCACTGTTCACAACATTAATCCTAGTCGTATGTGGGAAAGGCTTAAATAAAATGGTATTTCCAAGTTGTCTGCTATGAATTCGTTTGTGGACAAAATGTAAATCAAGAAAATTATGAGTATTTTTTGATACAGAGTGGAACATATGTTATAAGGAAAAATAACAAGACTGCTGCGGAGCGAATAAATATTAAAGCCAGAACTATGTGACTTGGTATAGACATGCATATTGTTTCTAGGAACCATTGTACTGTTTCTAGGAACCATTGTACTAAGTTTCATTTGAAAATGTTGAACGCTTTTTGAGTTATGAGGTTAGGTTTAAAGTTTAGTGACGACGATGCAGCTGACAACGCCAAGGGTATAAAACAAAAGCACAACCTTTTTCTTTGAAAAGCAGACAAGCTAACAAGAGGGGCATGATGATAACGTTCACCGGAATTCCATAGCTCTGTATGATTTTTCTAAAATTAGGTTTAGTTTTTTACCTCAACATGACCCTTATTCAAAATTGTGTAAGATTTAGTAGGACAAACATTCTGAATCAGTTTCATGATGACTGGATGAAAACTGTGATTTCAGAAAGTGTCAACATCTTATGACAGAAAAAAGGACAGAGGTGATCCAGAAATATTTACAAAGACCCGTATTCACCAAGATTGAGTAAAAATGTGGTTGGTAGCGTGACGACACGATCAATAAACAAACTTGCCCTAAATATCACAATGCTTACGTTTAAAATGTGGGCTCTAGAAGGTTCTCTAGTTTTCTGACAGTTTCATCAATCAGATGGCGAAAATGCCGCCTATAGAATGTCCACAAGTTTTGTCTTTAATTTGACCTACTTATCTAGTTTTTATCCAAAAATACCCATATTCAAATTTAGCCTAGTTATTATCAAGACAAACATTCAGACAATTTCAAAGTTTCAACATTTTAAACCTTTCCCTCATAAAGACGCTTTCTGATGCCTCTGCAGCAGACAGCTTTTCAGAAAAACATAGTGACAACAGAAGAAATTGCTCAAAACGACAAAGACAATGTTTTCCACTTTAAGTCATAGGTTATCCATTCAGGTTATCCATTCAATTACAAGAGATTTTCTATGTTTAGACAAAACAAACTGTCATGTTTGAACGTTCGGATGATTGATTAATATTTAGTGTTTAACTTACCAGATCATACATATAGAATGAGAAACTCACAGGGTTACAAGGCATTACTGTAAGATAACATACAATTTGAACAAATGACTTGTGAATGTAACATATTGATTGATTGTTTGGTATTTTATGACGCTTTCAACAATTGTTCAGTTATATAACAGCATTTAATGGTCAAGTGACCAGTACTACAGGTCCATTAACCCTTTCCCTCATATAGACGCTTTCTGACGCCTCTGCAGCAGACAGCTTTTTGAAAACATAGTGACAAAAGAAGAAATTGCTCAAAACGAGCAACTTTTCCTTTTGCCACAATGTTTTCCACTTTTAGTCATGAATAGGTTATCCATTTAATTATAGAGATTTTCTAATTTTTGACAAAATATGTTCAAAGTCGTCTGCTGCAGAATTGTTGTATGGTTAACGCTACTTTCAACAAGTCTTCAGTTATATCACAGCATTTCCTGGGAAAGTTACCAGTACTAAAGGTCCAATAAGCCTTACAATGTAAACAAAATATGTTACAATAAATTACCTGGGTCTTTTAAATTGCATGTTCGAGTCCCCAGGACTGGATAAAGGTCTCTTCTCACCCTGGCCAGGACTCATCTCTCCTGTCTGGGGTTGTTGGTCCACTTGAAGTCTGTCTGGACTAGTAGGAGGTGGGGGGTTTGAGTCATCAGTGTCCTCTATAAAACATCATAAACAATATTATGTAAGATTATAGCCTGTAATATTGTAAGACAAGAGGGCCAAGATGGCCCTAAATCGATCACCTGAGTGATAGTAAATTAGAAGCAAATATCTAACTGCAAATATCTAGGAAAATTTGATCAGGAGTGCAAATAAAACTGCAAGGAGTGGACACTGTTAAAGAAAAAGCTTATCAGTAAAGGCCATTTGAATCTTGAAATCTAACAAGAACTATGAAAAAAATGGAATTATAAAATATTGTCTTTTTACGCCTTCCAGATGCCGCCTTGCTGCCCTGTTTTTCAACGAAATCAATACAGCTTGAACAGTTTTTTTAGAGGGAACATTTCAAACAAATTATCTTGGAATCAGAAATGCAGATTATGAAGGAAAAGGATTTTAACCAAAGTTCTACACAGAATATGAAGTCTTTGAACAATTTTGAAATAGGACCAACAAAGGAACATTCCTGTAAAGTTAAGTTGAAATTGATCAAGTGGAATGGTAGGAGTTGTCATTTGTAGCTAAAAGTTCAATTTACCCCTTTTGTGATGACAAAGGTTGCAATGACTTTGTAGCCAATCAATATGGCTTGAAGAAATTAAGAAGAGGATAAATGAAAGAAAATTTCTACAAAATTCTTTCATAAGTATGGAAAATTAAAGTTTTGTCATTTTGCCCCTTTTCTGATGCGGCCTGGTTGCCATATATTTCAACCAATCAATATGACTTGAACATTTTTTGTAGAGGGTCACCTAAGGAACATTTCTACACAATTATATTGGAATCTGTCAGGCAGATTCAGAGGAGAAGAGTTTAAGTTTGGACATTTTGCAGCCTTTCTGAGGCAGAAGCAACAAAAGTTCTCGATGGAATTTAAATATTTGAACAATTTTGAAAGAGGACCACCAAAGGAACATTCCTGTGAAGTTTGTATGAAACTGGTCCTATTATGTAGAAGCAGATGATATTTAAAGCTAAAAATTAACGACGGACGAAGGACAGAGAGCGATAAGAATAGATTCCTGGTGTATAGCATCTACATTTGCTTTAACCAAATGCAACATGTAGACGCATATTCATGCAGCTGCAGTGGACAATTTCTGAAAAACTTAGTGACAAACAGAACAATTGTTCTTTTTAAGCTTATATTTGAAAATTCGCAATTAGCCACAATCTTCTAAACTCTATTCAATAAGTTATCTTTTATTTATTAATATTTTCTGACATTTTGCCCAAGACAATTTTGGAATTGCCTGCTGTGAACTTGTTGTATGTTGGAAAAGGTAAACTGAAGATTTACACAAGGAGGGCATGATGGCACTGCCTTAAAGGTATATTTGTATGAGGTTTGGTTATGATTGGCCATGTGACATAAGACTAAGAGGAGCTGAAGTTAAATAAAGTGCTCTTTCTGATGCTGCTACAACAGATTTGAAACAATAAGAACTTGCAACCAATTCTTTATAAGGACCATTCCAGTGAAAGTTGGTCAGGGATAACAAAGATGTTGTTCAATTGCTTAGACCCTCTTTTGATACCACATCAACCATTAATGTGCAACCATTCAGGGCCTGCGCTGTCGTTCGCCAAATGCGAAGATTATTTTAAAGTGGCGAAGCTTTTTCATGAGTGGCGAATGAAAGTGGAGAAAGATTTTTATCATCAAAATCTACCTGTTTTGGAGATCAATTTACGACATACAGTGACTGTTTCTGTTAATCTGTTAATGCACCACAATTTGATTCAATGTCAGGAACCAGTGACCACTTTACGACATTTTTACGACGCCGTTTTATCATTTTGACAGTTTGTTTTATTGTTGTGAAGTGTTAATTCAGCCTTTTAATCCGACTGACCAACAACTCTGAGCGATATTGATACATTAAAGGCCGTACATATGATAATTGGCAATTATAGATGCATCAAATATATCGGTACGCTTTTTTAAGTAGGTTTCGACGATCGACGTAGGCCTTTCATGATTTAATGACAATGTAAGTTTGACATTTTTGAATGGGAAAAAACCTATTTAATTATGGGTGAGTACAAACAATAAGTGGGCCCATTGAATGTATACATTGTATATATTGTCTGAAAAAATGTTGTTTGTTTGTTTGGAGTTTAACACCGCTTTCAACAGCTTTGGTCATATCACGGCGGTCAGTGCACCTACCCATGTTTTCCTGGCTTTCCCACACCAGTACTTACACAACATTCTTTCGAAGCCACTGTAAAAATGTTGAGAAAAAAATGTAAAAAAGATAATTATATTTTGTTGCCTACCACTACAAAGGCATTTATAAAATGTAAATAACAGTTTGTATCATAGTTTGATTATTTTTGTTTCCCTTCTTTCTTTCTCACTTTTTCTCCTCTCCCTTTATCCATGAAATTAAAGAAAAGTGACGAACAAATGGCTAAAATATTTGTCAAAAGTGGCGAAAATGAATGGCTCCTAAAAGTTAAAAGTGGCTCCTAAAATTTAAAAGTGGCGAAAGAAAAATTCAACCCAGAGCAGGCCCTGCCATTAATGTGCAATGATAAGAACTATCCAAACAACTTTTTCACATTATCAGCACTTTTTTCTTCTAAAAAATTGCAAATACGAATGGTTCTCAATGCAATTCTTCTTTTACCACAATGTTTTCAAAAGTTGTCTGCTGCAGATGTGTCTGTATTTGGAAAAGAGTTAACCCTTTCCCTCATATAGACGCTTTCTGACGCCTCTGCAGCAGGCGGCTTTTTAAAACATAGTAACAAAAGAAGAAATTGCACAAAACGTGCAATTTCTCCTTTTGTCACAATGTTGTCCACTTTTAGTCATAGGTTACTAGGTTATCCATTCAATTATAGAGATTTTCCAATATTTGACAAAATATGTTCAAAGTCGTCTGCTGCAGACATAGAATCTCACCATTCAATTCTGGATGCATGTATGGGAGATGTTCCGGGACAAACTCAAACACCTTCCTCTGTTGGACCTCTTTACTCTCCGGATTCGGGAATTTGAGATCATTGGATCTTGGGGCTGGGAAGGCGACAACCTCATGGGGAAACTGTATTGGATCAACATGCTTAACAAAGTCTTCCAGTTCATGCAGACTCACTCCCATATGACCCAGGGCTAGACCGACATCTTCCAATCTGGGATCTGTGAGACCGACTGAAGTACAAAGTAAAAGTTTAATACAAGAGGGCCATGATGGCACTGGAATCGCTCACCTGTTTTTTTTTTCACTTTAGCTATATAATAAACTTGGCTTGAAGGAATCCGATAGAGGGTCACCCTAGGAACATTTCTACAAAATTATTTGAAAATCTGCTTGACACTTTTGGAGAAAAGGCGATCACAATAACTCACCTGGAGCAAAGCTCAGTTGAGCTAAAAATAGAGGCCATGTCACACAAAACCAATATTTTGAGGTTGAAATATCAACTGTTTAAAATTATATGATAATTCAACTTTTTACCACATACAAAATTTTGCAGCAACTTTGAAAACATTTTGTTAAGAATTAGGCAACTCGATCCCTAAAGATGAAAGTGCAAATATTGCATAAAGTTGAAAGTGACTAGGATCAATTTCTCAATTGCCACAATGTTTTCAAATGTCTTCTGCTGCAAAGGAGTAAGAAAGCGTCTGATTGTGGGAAAGAGTAAAGTGTTGTTTGTTTAACCCTTCCCCTCATATAGACGCTTTCTGACGCCTCTACAGTAGAGGGCTTTTTGAAAACATAGTGACGAAAGTAGAAATTGCTCAAAACGAGCAATTTCTCCTTTTGCCACAATGTTTCCCACTTTGAGTCCATTCAATTTCTATTTTTTGACAAAATATGTTCAAAGTCGTCTGCTGCAGAATTGTCGTATGAGGGAAAGGGTTAAAAAGGCCTGGAGAAAAATGTAAAAAGTGTATCGTTGAAAACCGGCCTGTTTGAAAACATTAAAGTAAAAGAAGGAATTGTCTGCTTTTGAATTTTTTTAGGCTTTCTATAATGTTTTCAAAAGTTGCTTGCACTCACTAAAGTAATCAGTGTAAGGGTAAGGATTAATCCTTTCCCTCACGGCTTTTTGAAAACATAGTGACAAAAGAAGAAATTGCACAAAACGTGCAATTTCTCCTTTTGCCACAATGTTTTCCACTTTTTGTCATAGGTTATCCATTCAATTATGGAGATTTTCTATGTTTTGACAAAATATGTTCAAAGTCGTCTGCTTCAGAATTGTTGTATGGGGGAAAGGGTTAAAGGATTTGGATCTGATTAACCCTTAGCCATATACATTTCTGCAACTTTTGAAAACATTGTGGCAAGGAAACAAAGAGGCTCAAGAGGGCCATTATCGCTCCACTGCCATTAGGCAAAAATTAAATCTCCAAACAGCCCAGCACGCACATACGCCGGACAATTCGCCATGACATAAGCTCGACTGGCTTTCAGCCATTAAAAATTGCTAATGATAAGCAATTTCTCCATTTGCCACAATGTTTTCAACAGTTGAACTCCATTCAATTACCAATATTATACTTTCGTTTGCAGAGATTTTTGTCTAAATGTTTTCAAAGTCATCTGCTGTAGATTAGTAGTTATATGTGGGAAAGTTTTAAAACACAAACAGTTATGTACTGGTTGTTACAATCCTGTAGATGATCGTGCGACTAGATTCCGATCAGTCTTCAAGTAGATACAGACTCATCTAGATATTTGCTGATGGCAAATACCAGAGGGTTGATATTCCTGTGAAATTGTAATCGTGTTGGTAACATGGTCACTAAACTTATTTGAAAATACTTTTTAAATATCAAAAGGGTTTGTGCCTGGTTCTCACTACAAGCCTTAAGCTGCTAGTAGAACACTAAAATACTTTCATTGTTTCATTTAACCCTTTCCCTCATACAGATGCTTTCTGACGCCTCTGCAGCAGATGGCTTTTTGAAACATGGTGACAAAAGAAGAAATTGCTCAAAACGAGATATTTCTCCTTTTGACACCATGTTTTCCACTTTTAGTCATAGGTTATCCATTCAATTATAGAGATTTTCTATTTTTTGACAAAATATGTTCAAAGCCGTCTGTTGCAGAATTGTCATATGAGGGGAAGGGGTGAATCTTAACCACATAGAACAAGTCTGCATCAGAGCACTTTGAAGTCATGAAGTTAAAAATGCAGAAAATTTCTTAAGATAAATGTTTTAACTTATTTATAAGTATTGAATAGAGCTCATTATGAGCTATTAAAGCGATTTTCATTTTACCACAATGTTTTCAATTGGCGTTTGCTGTAGATGCATTAAAATATTGAAAAGGGGCAACCCTTTCCCTCATATAGACACTTTCTGACACCTCTGCAGCAGACAGCTTTTTGAAAACATAGTGACAAAAGAAGAAATTGCTCAAAACGAGCAATTTCTCCTTTTGCCACTTTTAGTCATAGGTTATCCATTCAATTATAGAGATTTTCTATTTTTTGACAAAATACGTCCAAAGTCGTCTGCTGCAGAATTGTCGTATGAGGGAAGGATGAAGCCTGACAAGTACCACTACCACTATATCTAGCTGTAACTTACACTGTTCTGAGTAACGATGAGAAAGTTTGGAGAGCTGGAAGAGGTACCTCTCCAATACATCTGTGAGTAGTTCCAATGGAGTAGAATGAATCGAGTTCCATCCCAGACTCTGACATATCTGGGCAACTGTTATCCTCAGAGCTCCCCTACTATATTCCAACGACATCTTCTCATCTGTAGAAAGATTTACCACTTTAACTTTACATATTAATTTTAGATGATATTTTCTGCATTGGAATTGAACCTTATCAAAATTGTTTTTGCTCCACCTACATTTTGTGATGTCATACCATGTGTCATAAAGCAACAAGAAATGTAAGCCACTGAAATAGTTGATTGGCTGCAAGTCACAAAAAAATGCAGAAAAATTTAAAATATAAATAATTATCTAAAGTACTTCAAGAAGAAAACAATAACAGATTATCAATGGGATGCAATGTATCTATAGTGATTAATTCCTGTTTTTCTGGAGTGGATTCTTTTTAATTCAATTATATATTTCCAGCTCCCTTCTATATATAACCAGGGACGTAGATAAGATTTATCTATGACCCTGCTATAACTTACTTAAGCAATATATAAGACAAAGAAATTTTCTATTTATATAGAATTCTGTACTTCAGAAATATACTTTGATTTTTATGAGAAAGCATATATGATCTAGTAGGAAAAACTGTAGATCTGATGACTGCCTATTACAGGTTGTCTCACAATAACCTTTGTTAAGCCAATCAAATTGTTGGCTACACAATTGTATTGTAACAACAGTGGAGATACCCATTTAAATAAATAAAAAAGGTAAACAGTTATGGACGAGTGTTCCAATAAAAGAAACAAGAGTTTGATGTATTGCATAAAAAAAGGAGCCCATTTTAATGAATTTTTATGGTCATTTCGAGAAAACTTTATGCAGTGTTGTCGGATCAAAAATATACCACTAACGGTGATTAAATACTACTAAATATTTTGCAAACATATATAATATTACTCAAATTAATTTATCTGTAACTTATCGTTGGTTACAAAGGCGGTTACAACATAACTGACACTAGGGTACTAAAGAACTAACAAAAGGGTACGAACGGAAATTAACGAAATATATCGGGTACAAAATTACTAGGGTACGAAGATACTGGCTCCCGTTAATTCTATGTTAGTCCTTCATAGAAAGACTTGGCATTATTAAATTGCATGCTCATTTTTCATGTTGTTATTATCCTTCATATTCGGCGGTTGCCAAATAAACAACAGATGATAAAACGAGCAAGCGAAAGTTTGAATGTTTTCAACAAGAAACGCGACTCAAAACAATCATTCAATAACAATGCTTGAATTGTTTGATAGCGATCAAAATTATGTCCGTTTTTGTCGAATGCCTTCTGAAATTACAGCATAATTTTACCTGCTTCATGTAGCAATATTCAAGTTACATTTGCCTCTAATTATCCATAGTAAATCGCTGAATTTATAAAACAAATATATCGTCGAATTTCCATTTCGGATCACACAACCTTTTTCAAGGGAGGTAACCATTCTAAAACTACAAAGAAAGTAAATGAGCGGAAAGGAAAAATAGCAAACACGGACATTTCATACTATTTTTATTATTTTACCGCATTTATTTAACAACATTCAAATGATGAATACGTTCAAACGTGCTAAACAATAGAAACACACGAATTATTTACAATTCATCACAAATATGAACAGAACATTTAAATTAGAAATTACGAAGCATATATTAATCATCGGCAAACATAGGCCTTCCTAAAATAAGGAAAAGAAAACTTTATCTTTAAATCATAGTTAGCCTAGGTATAGTTTTATTTAATTATACACAAACATTCATCTTGTAATACAAACAATTAAAGACATCATTTTATGGTCATTTAAAAAGAAGAAAAAACAGTTTTTTGGTGAGATAATATAATAATATGTTAATAGGCAAAGCCTAGGTCGTGTGAAAGCAAGAACAAATTAATTAAGCACTGTCTGTCCCCCAACAAGAAACAAAAGTTACAAAAATAGAATTTGAAAAACATATTGAAAAAAACGAAACTTAGCATGCATTTAAGTTTAATTTGTACATATATATCTGTTTTATTTTTTATTAGGTCAGGATTGTAACAGATTGTAAGATTTCCAAGGATGTTGATGGAAAACAACACTAGAAGGCATTGAAGAATGTTCTGATTTATTTTTACAAATGCCAGTTATTTGTAAACTAGTAATACATATAATTGGAAACTGACTCTTACCATGGTTGATTGAATGACTTGCGCTTAACATTACTTTCAATGGTACTTCAGTTCACCTAACATTTTCCCCTGGCTTTCTAGAATACTAAAATACTCCACACAACAATCTTCCAAGGCAGATGGCTAACTTTGCATGATCTGGCTGAATGTATAATCTTGAGACAATTTAAGATGAGAACACTAAGCATACAGACTGAGAAAACTGTAATTTTTGACAAATATTTTCAAAAGTCCCATTTATAATGATGTATGTTGGAAAGGGTAAAGTTTAGCCCCTTGTCTGATGTAAATTACTTGATTTCTGTGACTAATCTGAATACATTGTCGGAATGGTGTAATTGATCCAAAATGAACATATCCAAAATGAACAATATGTTCCTATTCAACAACATTCTCACTTTGAACCCCTATATCTTTTTTTCTGGTTTTTAATTTGTAAACTGTATTTTGAGCAGCAGTTCATGAAAATATGTGTAATTTTATTACCAGTAAAGTATAAGAATTTTTTTGTTACAATGAATGTATACCAATTTAAATTTTACCATTTGTATTGTATAGATTATACAATTTCACACAGAAAAATGGATTTCACAATAAATTACATAGAAAACAGATGCATTTCTGTGGTATTTCAGTTATATCAGAGGACAGAACACTTATGTGAGGTCACTGGGTGAGTAATATAACTGACATGAATTATCAACTGCCTTATAGCCTTTTTCTGTTGAAAAACAGATGAAGTTTTCTTTATTTTTCTACCAAAATGTTTATACAAATTTATTTGAATAAAAAGTATTTTGAGTGTTTGTTAAATTTAAAAAGAGATTGATCCTCTTTATCTACAGATTTCAATGCTCTGTTTGTTTTTACCTTATTTGAGTTTGATATAGTTAATGTACATTGCCCTGTTTCATAGACGGACCTAAATCAGTGACCATGAAAGGCTTTTTATTTTGCATTTGCTCTTCAATTTGAAGAGTTCTATGACATCATTGGTTGTTGTGCTCCCAAGTATGAATATAATAATGTCAAT
This sequence comes from Serripes groenlandicus, assembly GCA_031761405.1. Classification (NCBI taxonomy): domain Eukaryota; kingdom Metazoa; phylum Mollusca; class Bivalvia; order Cardiida; family Cardiidae; genus Serripes; species Serripes groenlandicus. The sequence continues at coordinate 72,813,152 of JASEVX010000007.1, read as the reverse complement.
AGATGTTGAATCTTTTGTAAATGTTGTTTGAATACATACATGCAGAGTATTTAAAATAACCTAGTGAAAATAATGTTTAAATTCTTAGTACCAAGTTTGTCCAATCTGATCAATAAACACATTTTGGATACAAAAAAAAATGAAACTACTAGAAATTCAGCCTGTTGAAAGAAAAGTAATGTGTTTTACTGATAGCCCCCATATGACATCATTTCTTTTAAACAATCATGACTCATTTGAGTTTGATCAATAAACAAATTTTGGTTAAAAAAAAGATGAATCTACTAGAAATGCAGCCTGTTGAAAGACAAGTCATGTGTTTTACTGATAGTCCACATATGACATCATTTCTTTAAAACAATGGACTCATTTGAGTTTGATCAATAAACACATTTTGGATAAAAAAAAAGAAGATGAATCTACTAGAAATTCAGCATGTTGAAAGAAAAGTAATGTGTTTTATTGATAGCCCACATATGACATCATTCCTTTAAAACAATGAACTCATTTGAGTTTGATCAATAAACAAATTTTGGATAAAAAAAAGATGAAACTACTAGAAATTCAGCCTGTTGAAAGAAAAGTTATGTATTTTACCGATAGTCCACATATAACATCATTTCTTTAAAACAATAGACTCGTTTGAAGGCATGAAAGTGTTTTCCTCTCTTTCAGGTTGGAGGATATATGGCTTAAGACATTTACTATGTATACCCCAAAACCAGGGTGAACTGATTCTGGTCATACTTTCATGATTTGACAAAGACTAGGTCATAGACATAAACTGTTAAACTGTACAATGTAAAAAAATAATGTAAATTGAAGGCAAATAATTTGAAATTGACTGTAGTTTTGTTTGTTTGCTACATTTACTGCAATAAATAGATAAACGTCTTAAAGTCAATACAACTAGACAGTCGAAGATATGATAGTTTTATTAGCTATTTTCTTGAGTGGAGTCAACATTTGACAAGACGGCTTCGGCTTCAAATGACAGATACAGACAAAAACGATACACACCATGTGACGAAAGCATCGTGGAACGGTTCCCAACAGATACTAAACAAATAATTTAGAAATGAAGTTATATTTTTAAGCAAATTATTGATATAATAAATAGCTTACCTTGAAATGAAGCTATGCCGATACAGAAACAGAATTGTTCGTCCTTTTCAGTTAAAATAATATCCGAGGCCAGTGTAACGAACGATAACTTCCGTTGAAATATTTACAGTCATTTTCAAGTGTTTATTGCTTCTCTATATTGCAAAGATATAAAATCCATGAAATAATGATGACAGGTACAAAAGAATAGTCGACTTAGCCTTCATAAAGTCCTTCCAGTGAATGAAATCCATTTGTGACGAGTCAAACTATCTTTTCCTACAATTCCTGTCGTTTTCCTTTTGTTATTTATTTATTACTTGCCTTACAATGACGTTACTTTTCGTTGCAATGACGTCACATTTTGATGTGTTTACTTCCGGTTGAGAAAATATTATTTAAAAAAAAAAAAACGAGTGCAATTACACGCAAATTATCACATATCAGATTCCTTGTTTTCATTCCTTTATCGAGAAGGAATTTAATTTAATTTTTCTCTCTAGTTCTAAGTATTTTTTGATTTGTCAAAACATACGAATATCGTGTTTGTGGGTTTTACCGGTTACGAAATGAATAGGTTACGATAATTTGTCCGTCCAGTAAGACCGGAAGCAAAATGGCCGAAAAAAAGTGCTATGGGGTTGAGATTTGTTATGTGAAAAACAGTAAGATTGTACTGAATTCTCGTTGTTTTGATCTCGTATGATGTGTTCGTACGTGTAACCTATAGGCGTGCTTTGCTCGAGCCTTCGGCTCGAGCTTTCACACGTATGATTTGAACTTTGCTAATATAGTGTTGACAATTATTTAAAAATAGTATGAATTTTTTCCACAATATTTCTAAATACTTACAAAGTCATACTAATTACACAGTTAATTGATTGTTTAGTAACACATAGAACAATTTGGGTAGGTATACCATAATATGAAAAAGGAAAAGCCTCATCACGAGCACAGCGTCTTTAATGGGTCTAACCTGTAGGTATGTGACTACCATGATAAAGGAATCTGTTTCAAGCTGTCGGAACTGAGACCGCTGTTGTACACTATTCCTACTTTATCTTTTGGTGCAAAGTCAAATCTTCAACAATTTTAACATTCAATTCATCACATGAACATAATCAATACAGAAAGGTAAAAAATAACAATAGTGAAAACAAGTCTTTCCTTCAATTAGGCTTAGTGACATAGTTTCTGGGTTAAAAGCAATGTTCAAAACATCCATTCTGCCAAAGTTTCAACATGCTAACATTAAAAGAACAGCTGTCAGAGTGTTAACAAGATTTTCCTTTAATTTGGTCTAGTGACCTTATGTTTGACCCGACTTGACCAATATTTGAACTTGGCCTAGATATCATAATCATCAGGCGAACATTCTGACAGAGTTTCAAGATGTTGATTCAAACCTTGAGGCTAAACATGTTTACAAGATTTTTCTCAAATGTTTTTCTTTGGACCTCATTGTTGTTTTTATCCAACATGACCTATATTTTAGTCTAGATTTCACCAAAACACCAATTCTGACAAAATTTCAACATGTTAAAATTAAAAATGCAGCATTCAAAATGTCTGAGTGTTAACACAATGCTCCTTCAAATTGGACTAGTGACCTAATTTCTGACCCACCATGACCCTTATTCTTACTAGGTCTAGATATTGTCAAGACAAACATTCTGACAAAGCTTCAAGCTGCTGAAGGCAAAGTGTGGTTTCTAGATTAACAAGATTTTCCTTCAATTTGGTGGAGTGACCTAGTTTATGGCTGAATATATTTAAAACTTAGCCTAGATATCATCAAAACAGTTATTTTGAAAACATTTCAACATGCTTAAGTTTAAAATAAGGCATCCTGAGTGTTTTCAATATGTTCCTTCAAATTGACATTGAAACCTAATTTTTCACCTCACAGGACCATAACTTGGCCAAGATTTGATAGAGATGATTCTCTGATAAACTTTCATTCATATTGGATGTTGTAAAATGTTGCCTGTAGATTGTTCACAAGGCAATTGTTGATGGCATGTGACTGAAGGACATGAGACAAAACGTGATCATAAAAAACACAAACTGTGCAATAAAAAAACAGGACTTGTTTTATATATACATTTAATTAGATAAAACAAGCTTGATATGATTTTGATAAACTTATCCATTAATAAACATTACCTTGTATGAATCCATTAGTATTATACGTAATCAGCTGAAGTTCCTCTCCTGTCATTGTCATAACAGCTGTAATTCCATCAGTAAATGGGTTTCTCTCAATATATTCCCTTGTTTGATATTGATGCAGGAAGTTATATTATCCCACAGTCAAAGGATGCATGCAATTATCATTGTTTTGACAGGCACCAATTACTAACGGGTATATCACTAACTGCCTATATGAACTTCCTCTCCCATTATCGCCATAACAGCTGTGATTCCATGATTGTACAGGTTCATCTCAATCCATTTACTGTTTTGATGTGTATGCAGGAAAGAATATAACCCCACAGTCAAAGATGCATGATATTTTCATTGTATAGACAGGTACCAATGGGTATATCACTCTAACTGCTTATATGAATTTCCTCTCCAGTAATCACCATAAGAACTGTTATTCCATGATTGTATGGGATGTCCTAAATCCATTTTGTTTTAAAATAAAACTTGATGCAGAATATGATTGACTGCTGTTTTAATACATAACATCAGACAATAACTGAAAATAAAAGTGTCTTTATATAAAATAAAATGATAAATTAAAGGATGGGATTACAAACACTATTTATACCTTTTTCTACTTAATCCTTTTAAATAGCCTAATATTTAAACAAGAGGGCCATGAGGGCCTATGCTCTACTGGGATAGTTCTTTGGATATTTTCAATCCAGAGCATGTACATGTATGTATGGTGAAGATCGGAAAGTAAATGGAGGCTCTATTGTCTTCACAAGCTGTATTATAGCAATTTCGACAATTTCAAGGACCATAATCCAGTCATGCAAGGGCACATCTTGCTGGTTTCGAGAGGAACCAAGCTTACATCAATATTTAATTACTATCTAAGTTTGGTGAAGATCAGATAGTAAATGGAGCCTCTATTGTTTTCACAAGCTGTATTATAACAATTGTTAACTACTATCTAAGTTTGGTGAAGATCCAATAGTAAATAGAGGCTCTATTGTTTTCACAAGCTGTATTATAACAATTTTGACAATTTCAAGGGCCATAATCCAGCCTTTGCATGGGCGGATCTTGCTGGTTAGCGAAAGGAACCGAGCTCTCATGGATATCTAACTACTGTATAAGTTTGATTGAGATCCATCAAAACTGAATACTTGATCGCGTTCACAAGCTCTATTATGTCAATTATTGACAATTTCAAGGGCCATAATCCAGTCTTGCAAGGGCAGGTATGGCTGGTTAGCGAAAGGAAACTAGTTCACAAGGCCAAATGTAAGGAAAATCTTGTTTACACTCTAGAAGCCGCAATTCTTGCTTCAGTAGATTGAAATTTTGTCAGAATGTTTGTCTTAACAATATCCAGGTCAAATTTGAAAATAGGTCAAATAAACTCTAAAACTAGGTCACTATGCCAAATTGAAGGAAAATCTTTTCAATACTCTGGAGACTGCATTTTTGTTTCAGCAGTTTGAGACTTTGTCACGTTTTTTGCATTAGATATCTCATTTCATAACTCAGGTGAGCGATCTCGGGTCATCACGGCCCTCTTGTTATAATAAACTTCAAAACATTTTGAAATTGGAGAAATTGCTAATCAAGAGCCATTTCTTCTTTTGCCTCAATGTTTGCAACATTCGTCTGCTGCAGGGGCCTCTACATGTAGGAAAACGGGTTAAACTATTATTTATCGTAACATTACGTGAATTAATCATAAACGAACATTAAAAACCCTTCAACACATTTCTTAAAAATAGCATAATCATTTTTCAAAACCAATTCAGCCGGGACTAATGAAACAATACACCCTACATCAAAGATGCATATATAGCGCATGCGGCATAACTCGGCCGATTTAGTTACCCTACATCTTAATATTAAGGACCAGTAGTAGATGTTTATAATATCATCGCAATTACGAGAATTAATTGAACAAATACTTAAAATATTGGAGATAGATATATCTAGTTTGAGCCACCGCTTCATCTGAGAAACAAATCACAATTGAAGACAAGAATATCGCATCCAAGCTTGACGATAGAATAGACACTACAGCTAAAAGTCAGACATGTATCACTGTCAAAGACCACAACCCGAATTTCAATAACATCCCATCGTGCAGACGTATCAACCCCTGCAAATCCGAAATCGGAAAAATTAGCAAACAAACACTGGAAATAATCAACAAGGAAATAATAAAATCTACCAAACTCAACCAATGGAAAAACACCGATGATGTAATATGCTGGTACAACAATGTACAAAACAAACAGAAGAGCTCATTTATTTGCTTTGACGTCTGTGAGTTCTACCCTTCCATCACTGATGAGTTACTAAACAAAGCCCTGGTGTTCGCATCCAAATATGTAAACATCTCAGACGACGAGAAAAATATAATTCTCCATGCCAAACAATCCATGTTATACAACAAAGGAACCCCGTGGTGTAAACGTCAAAATATTCTGATTCGATGTAACTATGGGAAGCTTCGACGGCGCCGAGACATGTGAACTAACCGGACTATATATGCTATCGCAGTTGCAGCACCTTGGCATAACTGTGGGATTATACAGAGACGACACTGGCAATATGCCAGAAAACACCTAGGCAAACTGATCGTATAAAAAAAGAAATATGTACAATATTTTCGAAAAACAACGAAAGACAATCTACACATCACTATCGAGACCAACAAAAAACCAGTTGACTTCCTTGACATCACACTTAACTTGGCAACCAGCACATGTAAACCATATATGTCCACAAAAACAGTAACAATTCGCCGTCAATTTTAACAGCATCAATAAGAGACTTTCCAACATCTCGTCCATCGAAACGATTTTCAACGAAGCATCGCCACCGTACCAAGAAGCATTACAAAAGACTTATGACCTGTAGGTTTGATTTGCAGTGCATCATTACCATAACTTTATCATGCTGCGTTTGGAGTGTGTATATTTTTGTCTTTCCATGTTCTCACTTATTATATGACTTTCGCATACAACACATGCGTTCCGTGAAATGCCCTTATTCGTTAATGAGTGCTTCCCCCAAGCTGTGTACTTTGTCCGGAGAGACTGACTGTCTGTCCGTCTTTGTGTTCATCCATCCGTCCGTCTGTCCGTTATGGTTTGCATTAATGGGTCAAAACTTTGTTTCTGTTTCGCGGATCCATTTCAAAGTCGTCACACGTATACATTGGGATTAGGAGATCGATACAATATTTTGAACACAAATTTGATCTGGATTTTTAGGTGTAAACTCATTTTTTTCATTTCTTCGGTTATTGTCTCAATTTAAGACTTAGTGTATAGGGAACTCAGAGCTACAGATGTGCAGTGCAAAAAGAAACATAACTCTAGCATGCTTTCGATTGTCTTTCATTTATCAGCATGATTACAATATACATTGTGGATCTTAAGTGACTTCTGAACTGGAAATATTTTAATGCTCGGTTTTTTGTCAATCTTTTGTCCTTCCTGATTTATTTTCTTTATACAAGAAAAGGGTCAAACTTTGATAAATAAGGTATATGTTATTGGCAGGCAGTATGTGTTGCTTCACACATTTTTGGTTTGGTTTGTTTTAAAGGTAATTGTTTAGTGTTTCAACAATGTTTGTCCATATTATCTATGCCATATATGTTAACATTATTAACAATCGCGAAGATGAACGGAAACAAAGAAAGAAGTCACGTGAAATATACAGTGGCCGATTAACCGGGGGGGCCGGATTTTTTTTTAATGGTAAACAAAGAAAAAACGTGGCAAATGTAGTGGCGGATTTAGCGGGGGGGCCCATGCCCGACTACCCCCACCTCACGACACCCCGACCCGGTCGGGCATCTGGCGAGCGCCGGACCAAATTCGCCACTCAGAGCATGTTGAAACTGTATCATAATGTTTGTCTTGATGATATGTAGGCCAAGTTTGAATATTGGTCATGTCTGTTAAAAAACTAGTTCACTAGGCCAAATTGAAGGAAGATCTTGTCAACACTGTAGAGGCCACGTTTTCAAACACTTTCGTGTATACTTGTGAGCTCTTGTACTCAGGTGAGCGATATAGTGCCAACAAGGTCCTTCTGTTTTTAAATTGGCAGTTTAATAAAATTTACTATTTTTGACATAATCTTTCAACTTTTTGACAATACATGTAAATACATAAACTTAAGCTGCAATTGTTATTTCCTTTCACATACATCCCCTACTTCTCCAACCTTCAAGCAGCCCGTTAGACTTCCCACTCATAAGGAAACCTTGTATATACACTGCTGACTGACAGTAACACAACATAGCAACTGAACTAACAAAACAAACATACATACAACATTACAAATATATATATATGTGCTGACTATTTATTTATATTTTTTAAATGTGCCACTTGCAGTTATGTACACATTTTGATAACTATTGAAAATATTGTGGCAAAGTGAGAAATTGCTTATAATGAGCCTTTCTCTTTTTGCCACAATAATTTCAACTTAATCGATAACTACACTTGTAATTAAAGAGATTTTTTCTTTAGGAGAAATTAAAAAATAAATACTTTTTGGACTAAGCCATTAGGGGAGTATGAGCGAGGGGATTTTGAGTGTATCCCGTTAATCAATTCCCAAGTGGTCTAGTGGTTAGGATTCCTCGCTCTTACCGCGGCGGCTGGAGTTCGATTCCCCGCTTGGGAAAACTTTTTTTGTACCAATTACTTTCAAATTCATGGACATTTTATTGTTAGTCCAATAATTGAATTTCGTTTGCAATTTGGATCACATGTTCGATTTTTGAAAATAATATCTACGTGTTAGGGTCATATTGGAAACGGTTTAAAAATCTTTGTATATTATGTCTTCCAAAGGGAAGAAAGTCAGTAAAACACTTTATATGATTAAAACTCTTTAATAATCGAAATTTCGACCACTTGGTCTTTATCAAGATTAAATAAATACAACAGAAAGTTATGTGCAGTCCACCTTAATCTTGATAAAGACCAAGTGGTCGAAAATTTCGATTATTAAAGAGTTTTAATCATATAAAGTGGTTTAAAAATCGTTCCTGGCTAAGTAAATTCGAAGATAAAATTAAATTTTGATAGAATATATTTAACAAGGAAAACATATACGCAACTTAAATTATGACCACAAACTCATAATAAACAAACTCAATAAATTGACGGCAATTCTGCTGGTGTGTATACAGGATGATCTTGATCGTTGATACATTTCTCTCACTGGTGTGTGAACCTAAAAATATAGGAGGATTTATCAAACATTTAAATAGCCATCTTTCCGTGATATTTTTTCAAATATAAACAGTGAAAACACCCTTAACCGGATTGTCAATTTTAACCCTTTCCCTCATATAGACGCTTTCTGACGCCTCTGCAGCAGACGGATTTTTGAAAACATAGTGACAAAAGAAGAAATTGCACAAAACGTGCAATTTCTCCTTTTGCCACAATGTTTTCCACTTTTTGTCATAGGTTATCCATTCAATTATGGAGACTTTCTTTTTTTTTTTGACAAAATATGTTCAAAGTCGTCTGCTGCAGAATTGTCGTATGAGTGAAAGGGTTAAAAAAAAATATTTATAGATGGGAATACATTTTTAACAGTTTCTCATTTTTAAACAATATTTTCAGAAGTCGTCTTCTGCAGAGGCGTGAAAGTCATCCACACCTTGGGAAATGGCATCATTACCTAGTGCGAGGGAATCAACGTCAACACGCTTTTCGCTCCCCTGTTTCTTTTCGTCTGTTTCAGGATTCATGTCTCTATACCTCTATCCCCCTGAGACGGAATGTGTCGGCCCGGATTAGCCTGCGCGGACTGCGAAGGCTGGTCTGTAGGATACATTACGCAGATTCCATAATGTTCGTTTTCCCGCGGGACGGCTCATTTGTGTTAATGATAAATGTATTCCTCCGGTTTATAGACATAAGAAGGATTATGCAACAGAATAAGCGAGACTAGTCAATTTGTTTATCTCGAATGATAAGATATCTAAATGTCTACACTGTTTATTTGTTGAATTCTAAAAGGTACTAAAAACTGAATACAATATTTCTTGATGAATAGTAGGAACTGCAAACCGTAATTTGTTATTTGTCTTAATTTAAAATACAAACCGTAATTTGATATTTGTTTTAATTAAAATACGAACCGTAATTTGTTATTTGTCTTAATTTAAAATACAAACCGTAATTTGTTATTTGTCTTAATTAAAATACAAACCGTAATTTGTTATTTTTCTTAATTAAAATACAACCCGTAGTTGCTCGTGTCCATTGTGTGAGTCAAGAACGTGAACCGCCAGGCTTTACAAACGTTAACAGAAGTTGAAGCCCCCTGACACTAAACAATAGTTAATATGTCAGGTGGAACTTACGTTTTAGTTCAACAAAATGTTCTCCATTTCCTTCAGAGTTTTCAGCATAGCATCTATATCGACCATACTCACTGTCAGTGATAGTGTGTACGGTTAGCTTCATGAGTACCGAGTTCGAACCTATGAATGCCTCATATGTATATCTGAAAGTGGAAAGCCACATTATTGTTTTCGTCTCGTCAATGAGAAAAGGTCAATGGGTTTATATCTAAAAACATGTACCATGGACAAAGAGTTATTAGTTTTACCAGTTTACCCTTTCTGACTTTCAGACATATTTTACGCATTTGCAGTAGAGGGCTTTTGACAACATTGTTGCAAAAGGAGAAGTACAATTTCTTTTTTCCAATAGGTATACTTTTGTTTAAAGACATCATCCATATGTCAGTTTACCAACTCGGTGGTGTAGTGGTAGAGCTTCCGCCTCGGGTACGGGAGGTCGCGGGGTTAGCATTACGACTGACTGTCTTGTGTCAGGTAAAACTGGTAACTTACCCAGGAAACGCCGTGATATAACTGAACAATTGTTGAAAGCTGTGTAAAGCACCAAGCAATCAATCAATCAACCATGTGTCAGTCTATATTTTTTTTAAGTCGTCTGCTGCGATTCACTGTATGTGGGAAAGTGTGTTTACAACATTACACAATGGGCGAGTTCGGATAGGCTTCTTCTCTAGGATAGAGAACTGTACGTCATGTCTAAATATAAATTCAGAAAACATGCGCACTAATGCTTTCCATCTGAACGGTGTTTCCTCGTCTTAGAGCCCGTTTGTTGCGCATAAACTAGTTACGGTTGTTAATCAAACCAGTTTTAAAACTAAAACCAGTTTTTTTATTTGTTTACACAAACTTAAAACTGTTTTCTTAAACCGATCAAACCGCCCTCGAATGTGGTTTTGGAGGTTTGATGTATCCGAATACATGGTCACTTGGAAGAGAGAAAATGTCGACTGAACCGCTTAAATTATCCCTAACATGTGGAAATGCACTAAACTGGGTTCAGACATTGTCTGATAATGGTATTAAGAATATATTTGGATTTTTAAACATATAAATACTTTATTTACTCGTTTTATTATGTAATTATGACCAGAAAATTAAAAGATAAAAACATTTGTATCAAAGTCAGCCATGTTGTTCTCAAAACCGGCCGTTTGTGGCGAAAAATCCAAACCCTGTAAACCAGTTTTGGTTTGATATTAAACTATTGAAACCTTAAACCACAAACTAAAACCCGTTTAAGTGCAACAAATTGGCTCTAAGTAGTAAATCATTCGGAACACTCGGGTAATTCCGTAACCCTTCATCATCCATTGGTGAAGCATTCATCACCGAGGTATTCCGAATGATTGATAAACATCGTTGGTCGCCATTTTTAAATGCTAGTAACCCTAGGCTTGAGGTGGGTTAATAGGATTCGGGTCAAAATGTCAAAATGACGTCACTAAGGTTAAAAGTATCACCGTTCAAATGGATTCCGAATGCACTCGGGCTGTTCTCGGATCCCATATGCTGCCATATAGAGTGGTCATGTGATAAATACACAGATATATAACCTAGTACCTACATAAATAATGTCACGCTGTCATGTAGTTAGATCGTGTTAAAGTTTAATTGAACAGTATGTTACATTCTTATATCTTTGCATCACTATGGTAAATTGCTATCTAAATTGCCATTTTGTTTGAAAGTGAAATAATTACAGTATTACAAATATTTCGAATAGTCTTAGGACGGCTCTTTTTATATTTATAAACCAATTGCTTGTTCTTACTTGTTTTGGTTTTCAAGAAGGTCACCATCTTTAAACCATAACATCTGTGAATATTTCGGTAAAGGACTTCCAAATGCTTCACACTTTAATTGTCGGTTGTAACCGACTGCCTGTTGGATTTCTTGAGATCGAGCTTTTATTGTCGGCTGGACTGAAATCATAACAGGTCAGGGGCGTAGCTCCATTTAGGCACTGTAGGCCTACACATTTTTTCTAAAAATGCCCCCAAAAAATGCAGCTGCGGCGATACACATCTGCGTAATGTATCGACCAGATCAGCATGCGCTTTCCGAGCAGACTGATCCGGCCGACACATTCCGTCTAAAGTGTGGGGGGGGGGGGGGGGTTAGATAGAGTAGTGATTCCTGAAACAGAAAATCCACAGGAGGCGAAAAGTGTAAATCCGGGTACGCCTGTGTGGCATGCTTAGGCTGATCCGGGTCGATACTTTACGCAGAGTCCACAATGTTGATTTTCTCACGAGACGGCCTACACATTGATTATTGCCAAGCTATGCCCCTGCAGGTAAATAAATAAGTTCAAAGTCATCGTGCAACAACATGGGAAGCAGCCTGCAGTGATTACAGTAGATTTAACACGGCCGGATAATAGTTTATCCCGAAAAGAATGGATTAGATTAAAGTAAATTACGTATTCCCACAATGTTGCCATCATCCATCCACTGTAAACTTATCGAATGGAATATTTTAGCTTAGGGAATATAATATAAACTATTTCTGAAAATACTTATTTTGAATAGGAAACTAGACTTATACAATTGTTTCCGTACACGTAAAAATATGGGAAATTGCGCCTTGTGAAAAGTACCTACATCTAACGATCAGTCTGATCATTCTCTGATCTGTTCCTGCTTGATTTAATGCCATACATTTGTACAACCCTTCGTTTTGTCTGGTCACCACGTCCAGTTGAATCACAGGACCCTGAAATACTTACACGAGGTCTCCAATGTTCATTAAGTTCGTGGGACATGGTTTATTTTAAAAGGTCATTATGAAATGTGGGCGATATACCATTGACTTCATCCTTTACTTCCATGTTGTCTAAACATTGATTTGTTGCGAGATTAAAGAAACAACACTAACGATATTATTTATGCAATATGTTCACCATCCTGTCATTAAAGGAACGTCACTGAATGACTAACATGATATAATTAATTTATTCTCAACAATATGCCCAACTGGTCGCAAATATAATTCTTAATATCTAAGGGAACACACTAATAACACATGTATATATTATTTTACAATATATTCCCGTCCCCCTGTCGGTAAGGTACCACCCCTGACTAACTGACAGGACATAACGGTAGGCGGTATAGCACTGACTAACTGCAAGGACATAACAGTATGTGGTATAGCACTGACTAACTGCAGGATATAACGCTAGACGGTATAGCACTGACTAACTGCCAGGACATAACAGTATGTGGTATAGCACTGACTAACTGCAGGATATAACGCTAGACGGTATATCACAGACCAACTGCCAGGACATAACAGTATGTTGTATAGCACTGACTAACTGCAGGATATAACGCTAGACGGTATAGCACTGTCAACTGCCAGGACATAACAGTATGTGGTATAGCACTGACTAACTGCAGGATATAACTCTAGACGGTATAGCACTGAGCAACTGTCAGGACATAACGGTAGGCGGTATAGCACTGACTAACTGCCAGGACATAACGGTAGGCGGTATAGCACTGACTAACTGCCAGGATATAACGGTAGGCGGTATAGCACTGACTAACTGCCAGGACATAACGGTAGACGGTATAGCACTGAGCAACTGCCAGAACATAACGGTAGGCGGTATAGCACTGAGCAACTGCCAGGACATAACGGTAGGCGGTATAGCACTGAGCAACAGCCAAGACATAACGGTAGGCGGTATAGCACTGAGCAACTGCCAGGATATAACGGTAGGCGGTATAGCACTGACTAACTGCCAGGACATAACGGTAGACGGTATAACACTGAGCAACTGCCAGAACATAACGGTAGGCGGTATAGCACTGAGCAACTGCCAGGACATAACGGTAGGCGGTATAGCACTGAGCAACAGCCAAGACATAACGGTAGGTGGTATAGCACTGACCACTGTTCGCAAATATAATTCTTAATCTCTAAGGGTACACCATAATAACAAATATATTATCTTACATTATATTCCCTGTCGGTAAGGGTCCACCACTGACTAACTGCCAGGATATAACGGGAGGCGGTATACCACTGGCCGCACATCGTAATTCTGCTGTGTCTCCTTCATTTACCACCATGTTAGAGTTGGTTAAAATATCGGATATACGGGCGTTTCTGATTATAAAAAATCGATAATCCTAAGGATAATACAGTTATTGACAATAATTGCAATACTCATTAATTTTAAAGACATTTTCACGTCAGTTTAACTATGATCTTCGAAGAATATAAAATATTGTTAACATTCCATACTATCAAAATCAAGATGAAATAATCAAGTTAGCTGAGATTTGTTTGTTTTCGATTGAACGAGCTTCCAACACGTATGTGCCGCGCCTGGCGATATGTGGCCTTATTGATTCTTTGTTACGAGCTAACAGGGTGAATAAGCATTAAAACTAATGCTGCTATACTTCTTGAGTGTCTTTACATGCAGAAGGACAGTGAAGGCTCTGGTAAAACTATGTAGATGAAACATACTCGCCCGAGTGGCCTTATTGATTCTTTGTTACGAGCTAACAGGGTGGGTAAGCATTACAACTAATGCTGCTATACTTCTTGAGTTTCTTTACATGCAGAAGGACAGTGAAGGTTCTGGTAAAACTATGTAGATGAACATACTCGCCCGAGTTTACAATGACCGCAAATGTTATACGATCTCAGACAGCAAGACGCGGTTCGCATACAACTCTGATATTACGCCACTTGTGTGAGAATTAAAATGCCGTTTCACTTATGTAAACACAATAAAACAACTAAAAGTGCAAGGCCATCATATGTGTCTACCAGTGTAGATTTCGAAAAATGCACTATAACCCATAAACAAATTATTTGCTTTGGTAAGCCAATTTGGGGATTTAGAAGATAATATTAATATGACAGTAACACCACGTCACAAGTATAACTGAAAACAAGAAAGTCGCAAGCGAATGCCAACGCTCGTCTGCTTTTTTCTAAGTAGGAAAAGAGGCATTACCGTACACTTATTAAATCCAGAGCTATGTGGCTTGGTATAGACATGCGTATTGTTCCCAAGAACATGCGTACCAAGTTTCATTTGAAAATGTTGAACGGTGTTTAAGTTATGAGGTAAGATTAAAGTTATGTGACAACGAAAACGACGACGACGCCAAGGGTATCACAATACCCCGACTTCGAAAAACAGACGATTTAAAATTGATGATGGTTGAATAATCAAAGGAACTATCTATGGCGTTAGACAGATTTTATCATTGTGTTAGATATAGTACCGGAAAACGTTGATGCAAGGCATCAATGTCGCCGGGTTAGAACATCAGGGGTCGGGGTCAAGTAAAAAGTGAAGATTATAAAATCCATGTCTTTGTTCTAGAAAGTGAATTGCTCATAAACAGTTACCAGGGTCCCCAATTGCATGACATTTCCTGCTGTGCGAACTTTGCGTCAATGCAGTCCTTTCTAATAGCAACTATACCCCTCCCCCATTCCGCGGGTATACGTATTTAACTTAAATTGTAAATACATGTATGTATTATTTGTGTAAAGTAAGATAAAAGGGAGGCATTTGTAACATGAAGTCTGATTTTCATGACAGATGTCCATTGCACTGACACGAAAAAAGCTTCTATTCGTTTCTGTTGTCCAATTGTTATCTGGTTATTTTTACGTAACCATTGGCCGTGATATTATGCTAATAAATATTGTACATAACCCAGTTTGGTGGATATTGGATTGCGATTAAATTACGATTAGCCAGATTAAAGGATACCGAGTCTTGGCAACTGTTGTGAACCACCTGTTAATCTGGAGACCGATTTTTACCCGTATATTTCGTACTTTCATGAGCAATTTCCCCAGTCAAGCGTTTGACGTTGACAATGGTGATCCGATTAAAGCACAATAGCCAAATGTGTGGCATGTATACATTATACTGTAGACATTTGTATAATAGAAATTGTATTTTAACACCCGAATCTTTATTTCAGATATCATACATACAGTGTACCAACTACCTTAAGAATACGTCAATCAAGTTCATGTCGGAAGACGTGTAGTTTTTATTCTTTGTCTAATTTGACAGTTTTAGGCGTTTACAGGAATTTTAACTAAATTTATTGCCTTCTAACATCTGAATCATTCTATTATATATTATACATACTAACGACCTTAAGAATACGTTGATCAAGTTCACGAATGAATATTTGTTATACTTGACCTAATACCCAGTTTGTGGCGTTTACAGGAATATAAAATAAATTGATTGCCTTCTAACACTTGAATCATTATATCAGATAGCATACATACCAACGACCTTAAGAATACGTTGAACAAGCTCATATTGGAAGCCATGTTGTTGTACGCGACATATATAAACTCCCTCATCCGATACCTGTATATTGCGTATCTTGAGTCGCCAACTGTTGCTGGCAGGTTTGTCAATGGCATATTTGAATGCGTTCTGGGTGTTGGTGTCAGTTGAAATTGGTATTGAAGTGTTGGTGCGGGAGTCAAGAAGTAACCACTGGGTCTATAAATATACGTATAAATACCCTTACTTGTGTTGGTGCGAGTGTCAAGAAATAACTGCTGGGTCTATAAATATACGCTTGAATAGTAACAACTCTTCTGTTGGTGCAAGAGTCAAGAAATAAACAAATTAGATAACAATAATGAGAATATGAATACAACTAATATTATAAGAATGGCAAACAAATGAACTCTACTAAAACAGCATTAACGATAATGACACAGGTTGTGAAGACGATGATGATGGGGATGATGGTGGTAGTGATAATGAATATAATGATGATGGTGTTTTAACAAAACACGATCATGAGAAAGAAGTAAACGCAAAACATATTTTATGAAACAAATGTATAAACATACAACAAATAACATGAACATAACAGAACGAGTGTTAGATGTGGAACACGATTGGTATATATATATATATATTATATAAAAATACACACTGAACAATAAAAAAAGTATACTTTCTATGAACGCAAGCTGTGGTTCGGAAAATTAAACCTACTTTATCTTCAATTCTAAAAGTTATTATGTGTGAAATTATTACATTATGTTAAGATCTACAGATAAGGAAGTTGCCTTTGCGATATTAGTTTGGTCAATTTCAAAATTAAAAGTAAGGGCTTTATTTTGTGTGAAATATTTGTGAGACTTATTTTAACAATCACATAATATCAGAACGGTGAACCGTATTCGGAACATTAGTTTAAAAGTAAATGACCAAATAGCCCAATACAAAGTGTAAAGCAATTCAGAATTCTAAAATTTGGCAACTTTCTAAATTTACCTCAACATTTGATCTACATTAACAGTATACGTGATACTAAAATCAGGAAACTTCAAGTTATTTCGGATTACTATTTGATGTTCACGTATACATTTGTTGGATGGCGATTAATGATTACGACTAGCCAGATTAAAGGATACCGAGTCTTGGCAACGGTTGTGAACCACCTTTTATATTACGCTGGAGACCTATTTCTATATCTATCTATCGAAAATCAAAGAAATCACTGCTCGCCAAATGGCATTAATTAACCCTTTCCCTCATATAGACGCTTTCTGACGCCTCTGCAGCAGACGGCTTTTTGAAAACATAGTGACAAAAGAAGAAATTGCACCAAACGTGCAATTTCTCCTTTTGGCACAATGTTTCCCACTTTTTGTCATAGGTTATCCATTCAATTATGGAGATTTTCTATGTTTTGACAAAATACTTTCAAAGTCGTCTGCTGCAGAATTATCGTATGAAGGAAAGGGTTAATGCCAGCGCGACGATAAACAACGTCACCAGACAACAAAAGAAATCACTAAATATTTACACATGGCATATTCAAAACGACAAACTAAACAACCTCTAGGTTCCTCCAAATGCGTACCAATGGACAAAGACACTTTCGTATTAAACCTTTCCCTTACACAGACGCTTTCTGATGCCTCTGCAGCAGACGACGTTTTGAAAACACTCGGACAAAAGCAGAAATTGCTCAAAGCAGGTATCCTTTTGTCATTTTTTCAACTTTTAGTCAGTAATTATACCTTCATTTATATATATTTTACGTTTTATTTGCCTAGATGCTTTTAAAGTCGTCTGCTGCAGATAAGTTATTTGTACATGGCAAAGTGTTAATATTAATTAAGACCGACGCGAATGTAACGCCGTTTTCAATATTGTTTTAGTTATATCACGGATTTAGCAACGTCTGGCATGCAGAAAATGTAGGCCTACACTAACCTACAAACAAGTAAATCCACCTACCTTTCTACTTCTTGGTTTCTTGTAAACAACGCATGCCATCAAGGAGTCAGTGTCTTTTGGTGCAATGACAGTTTTGAAACCATTGTACTTCTTAGTAGCAGGATAAGTCTGTATTATTTTAACAACGGGGTCGGCAGATGAAACTGTTAACGAAAAGTGGCTTGAATCTAAATGATATGTTGTCTTTCAACGTTTTAATCACAAATCTCCGCATATAAGCCTTTAAAGGTTGATATCAAGTTGTGGTTCTTACTGTGTAAATGACATTGAAAGTATAAATGCAGCTTGCAATGTGTAACAATGAAAACGGCGATCTTTTTCTTTAAAAGAAAACAATGCATATCCAACTATGAGAATCAGCGACTATAAAAATCGATAACTTAAATTACATGGGATTATAGAGCAACTTTTTAGTTTTTACTCAATAACAATTTTATTTTGCAAAAATTTAAAAAGGCACTTATCAAGTTTTCAAGACAAATATCTCCCGAATATAAATATATTTTTTTATTTGATTTATATTAATAATATTTTGGTCCTTTTTAACTTTGAATACAGTCACCCTAAATTCCCTCTTTATTGCATATAAACCGGTAAGAAAACGGTATTTTTCCGCTAATTTTCACACGTTCTTTAGTAAATATCTTTTTTTAGAAATAAAAAATTAACAGGGCACTTATGGCTTAATGTAGTAAATTCATTTACCTTTTATTTGACATATATTTTATTAAAATAAAGTAATAAAATTTTGGTCCTTTTTGCCATTTTCTACAAGTACTACTAACGTTTTAGAGTAACATTTACGTTTCCGTGATTACTAGCGAAAGCTTCCGATAATTACCGACCATTGCCGGACGATTTATGATGGGGTAATAATCTATTTATTACCCCCGCTGTGCAGACTGTGTATATTGCGTTATCTTACATATATATATCAGCATGTAATGCCCTTTACCTAAATTCGATGCTTGTATAGTCAGAACGGATAAATTTCAACATTTGTTAATATTATCTTATCTAAATAAAATGGATGATTGTTATAACTATTCAATTGTTAAATAAAACCATAAGGTGATCGGTATCCATGCATATTGTATGACTTGTCCAAATTCATGAATGAAATTAGAACGTTTAATAATTTGTCATAACTCATTGTAAATGTAAGAATTCTATCAAAGTTTGTTTGTCAAACTGTTCAATTTGATATGTTTAAAATTGCATTTAACGTTGTTTAATAATTTGTCATACCTCATTTTAAGTTTAAGGATTCTATCAAAGTTTGTTTGTCAAACTGTTCAATTTGATATGTTTAAAATTGGTTTAATTCGTATAACTAATTTCATCAAAGGGACGTTGATTGGCGCTAATCAACGTTATGTATATAACGCGATAATTGACATTAATCCGGATGATGTGTTAAAGGTGATAATTACCAAAACAACTGTGAATACAACTATACCGTCAGGTGCAAACTACTCATTGAATTTCGGACAAATGCTCAGGAAGTGATATTTTGTTTTAATCTGCATTGAATTACAGATTGTTGAAGAAATCACCGCCAAAGAATCGAGAAGATACAGTGAAGAATCTGTTTTCACTACGGTGCATAAGTTTATTACGCAGTTTTTGGAAATTGGACAGAACAAACGAGAAGGCTATCACCCAAAAAACATAACGCCTTACTTGCACGTGCTATTGTACCACATTCCCTTCTTCATAAGCCGGTATGGAACTTTAGCCAATTTTTCAGGCCAAGGTGTAGAAAAAACAAATGACATTATTAAACAAATTCACCAGACAAAAACCAATAAACATGATGCAACCAAAGATGCCCTTTTAGTCAGAAAAAGAATGGAAATCGGACATTTATCGAAAATATCACGAAACAAAAGAAGGTACAATAAACGCGATTCCAATTACTGGACTGTTCAGACTGCGGAAATGAATAAAAACAAAAAACGGAAAATTCAGGATGAACGTAAACAGGCAGAAGTCGATTACCGCGGAGTACAGGATAATCAGGACAGTTCTGGGAAAAGCCTCAACGAATCAAGCATCCCTGAGCTCAAGCTCAAGCTCATATTAAAAAAATTAGGAGTTAGTACAAAATTGCGTAAAAAAGAAAAAAATCATTGAACTGATCCATTGCACGAAAAAAAAGTAGACTTTTATTAACTAAACTTTAATAGGCATTACCCCCACTCAAATAATAAGGTTGTGTAATTGCCCTAAACAAATATACTAAAAAATATATAGTTATCATATAGATCTACACCTAGTTTTTAATGATATTTTTACGGTATTAAATTTAATTTCTATAAGTCTAGTTTTTCCGAATTATTTTTCATATTTTCTAGAACGGGAGGTTAATTCTATTAGGCTCAGCCATATTTACAAATGGACTAAACACACGAGTTCACACATATTTGAAAACGGTGTTAGAATAATTGAGATTGCTCGTTACGAGATATTTGAATTATTTTTGCAATGTTTTCGACTTTTTTTTTAACAAAATAAAACCATAATTGATGGATCTAATTTGTTAATTGATGCTCTCTATTGCAAAGAGGAAACACACTTATGGAGGAACGAATAATTATATATACAATATTGACAGTATTATTTCGTTATGAATAATAAAAAAAAAAAAAGAGCTCCATGTCTGTAACAATGTACATGTATTATATGAAATTGATAATGATGAAAAAACCCGGCTCGACTATTTATTGGTAAATTGAATAAAAATATCGATATCATAACACCCTAGTTTTATTACCCTATAATTAGTCGCCGGGCAGAAGCCCGCGACTTCTATTTTTAATAGCTTTTCGGAAATCACATGGGAGGAGGGATAATTATTGGAAAGAAACACATTAAGATGTTTTGAACATATTACAATTGTGTTTGTTTAAAAACACTAAGTAATGACACATCTAAAATGGAATAAACATTTCGATGTTTTAGGTATTTTTAGTTTCATTTTGTTGACTTGCATTTAAGTGTTTTTGTCTTATTTACGAAGACAAATGTGGTCCCTGCTAGACTTGCAACCAACTGCTATATGTCAATATTGAGATATATTGAAATAAAAATCACGTCAAATTCTACTTTCAATAGTAATGTTAACTTACTGAATGTTATTTTCATGTTCAAAAATATGTCTTGATTTGTGAAGAATTCATTTGATAATGTTAACTCGTGTATATCTAAAATATGAACTGTTTCTAACCTAGAACTGTTGATTACGTCACTACCGAGTACCGCCCGCATAGATGTGTAAATTTTGCACACGCTACTATATACTACTGTACTTACTGTGTGTGCGTTAACCAATGCGCGCACCTGCTTGCTTTTATGTAAGTCACGTCGAATTCTCCTTTTAATAGATAAGTATCAACATAAACTGGTAACAGCAACAAATAAGATTTTTTTTTGTGAAAATATGTCTCAAATATAAGCCTGTTTATCGGTCGTGAACGTCGAAACGCTTTTTCCTCAGTTTGTGACCTAGTTTCATATTGCCAAAATGTAAACAAAGCGAAGTAACCGGAAGTAACATGTAAACTTAGAAAAGTGACTTACGCAGACAAAAAATGTCGCACGACAAATTGATTTCTTAAACGTCACGATTGAGTGCATGGGTCGAATGTAGGAGAAAGAAATATACTATAGAAACGCTTTTTTCTCTCGAATGCAGTGGTATAAAACATGGACTAAAGCTTTGCCTGATTTTTTATTCACTTTCTTCGATGTCTGACACTCGACTCGATCTTGAAACAAAGGTCAACATTTTGAAAAAATGCTCAAACACCTTATTACAGATAGATAGCTAATATTACACACTTAAATGATTAAATATATGTGATATTAAATGTTTATTTGGCTTGAAACAAATTAAGAGAAGAACAAACTCTGATAAACAATAGATTTAGAAATAAAGAAAAACTGCTCTTTCGCACCCAATTAATTTCATACTTGCCACCTATTAAATAGTAATGGGACTCGCAACTGGCATTTCTCTTGCGCCAAACATATATTGTATGCATCAACGATTTATATAAACAATTTAGCTGATATGTTGTTTCAAGTGTGGTCTACTTTTTAAACATATGAGGATAAATTTTAACATCTGTGAAATATTTATTATAATTATTATTAAAAAGGAGGAAGTTAATGTCTTCAGCAATTTAACCGTTTTCTCAATGTTTTAAGCATTTAAAGGTTTTCATTGTTGCTTCAGACATGGAAAGGGTTTAATAGCTTTTTATTGCAGGTAGATTTAAATCCCAAAATGTATTAATTTGTTGTGGTTTTATTGACAAATACAAAACATCCAAAATCCTGACCAAAAGATATCCTGAAATGTGTAGATCTATGTGGAATTTCAAAAATCCTGGAATTAGTCCTTATGAAAACATTATGTGTATGTTTAGACTAATGAAAGTCAAGAATACATGTGTGTTAAAAAATTAATCAATGCAGTCTTTTCCGGCGACATTGATGCCTTGCATCAACTTTCTCTTGTCCCATGTTGAAGTACCCTGTGTATCTCTCTACTGCCCTCCGGCCGCACTATCGATGTATACATACCGAATGTACACAAATGTCCGGTAATTTCCGCCAATTAGCAAAATGATAACAAGATCAGATAACAATCAAATTAGTCAACAATTAGTACGGCTTAAACAGTGGTACATTGTCTCCCCTGTCTCTCCTGTTTTTTTGCATGAGGACCATTGTGCCATATGGAATATACACAACGTTTATTTGGGACTAATTCAAAGACAGTCATTACAAACTGGCGTGGCGATTTCTATATACTGAACACATTGTGTTTCCATGTGTATATCATATAAAGTTTTGTCAAATTATAATAAATAATCAATCTCTGTGGAATACCGATATCCCCGGGCTGATAACGAGGTTTAATAAAAACAAAAAGAAGGTCAAATTTACATGCTTAGTCGCAAAAGAATTATATCATTAGAAATGTTTCGTCAATCATGCTTTATATATATAAATATCGTATACAATGATATCAGCAATAATTGCAAAGTATGACGAATAATAAAGCTTGAGAAAGTCAAAGGTCAAGGTCACACTTACACCCAACTCAACCACGTCACAACTATGGCCAATATTAAGAAGTATATGCGTGCTTAGAGGGGGAACCTCCTCGTCCGTCCGTCCTTCCATCTGACCTAGGTCGGCTTTTATATATTAACTGCTGCACCATTTCAATTATAGTTATTAATTTGGTTTTGCAAGAGGACGACTGTTTGTCTTGTACTAAAATTGGATAACTTTGATCTCTGAGCTCTACGACAAAGCTTGTCGTCTGGGCCAAATGTCCTATCCTATGGTACCTGAATCTACTAAAATCGTTATGAAGATGCATCTTAGTAAGACGGTCTGTTGCGTATTACATGTGGTCATTTATGAAGGTCAGGAATGAACAAATTTATTCCTTAGACCCAATTTCAACAAATCCCTTTCTGGGCCATATTTCCTTCCTTTTTTAACATAGAGTTACATAATTTGCTACATACACGAATCTTAGGAAGGTTGTTATAAAAAAACACCTACAAATTACTGTGACCTTGATCTTTATCCCTATTTAAACGACATCCTGTAGTGACCATTTATCATGCCGTGTTGCAACTATATAAACCAAATATGACCTTTGAATACATCTCAGGAAGGTTTGGCCAACGAATGTTTTGGCCCGGACGTTTCGTCCTAGGACTTTTTGGTCTGGACCTTTTGGCCAGCCATATTTTTAAGATAGGATCTTTTGGCCAAATCACTATTTCCCCTGCTATAACTGTAATACTATAAGAAACTTATTAAGTATAAGAAAACTATTAAGTATAAGAAACTTATTGAGTACAAGAAATCTATTAAGTACAAGAAATCTATTAAGTACAAGAAATCTATTAAGTATAAGAAAATTATTATAAACTATTAAATATAAGAAAACTATTAAAAATTATTAAGTATAAGAAAACTATTAAAAAACTATTAAGTATAAGAAAACTATTAAGTATAAGAAAACTATTAAGTATAAGAAAACTATTAAGTATAAGAACACTATTAAGTAAAAGAACACTATTAACACTATTAAGTATAAAAACACTATTAAGTATAAGAAACACTATTAAGTATAAGAACAATATTAAGTATAAGAACACTATTAAGTAAAAGAACACTATTAAGTATAAGAACACTATTAAGTATAAGAACAATATTACTACAAGAACACTATTAAGTATAAGAACACTATTAAGTATAAGAACATTATTAAATATAAGAACACTATTAAGTATAAGAACAATATTACTACAAGAACACTATTAAGTATAAGAACACTATAACTTTAAGAACACTATTAAGTATAAGAACACTATTAAGTATAAGAAACACTATTAAGTATAATAACACTATTACTTTAAGAACACTATTACTATAAGAACACTATTAAGTATAAGAACACTATTAAGTATAAGAACACTATTAAATATAAGAACACTATTAAGTATAAGAACACTATTAAGTATAATAACACTATTAAGTATAAAAACACTATTAAGTATACGAAACACTATTAAGTATAAGAACACTATTAAGTATAAGAAACACTATTAAGTATAATAACACTATTACTATAAGAACACTATTTAGTATAAGAACACTATTAAGTATAAGAACACTATTAAATATAAGAACACTATTAAGTATAAGAAAACTATTAAGTATAATAACACTATTAAGTATAAAAACACTATTAAGTATAAGAAACACTATTAAGTATAAGAACACTATTAAAGGAATACGCTCGGCTGAAATTCAAACTATATGAATAAATAGCACTACAGTAATGTATCATTTTGATGTAATTACCTTTTTTTTACATGCTTGCACTACCAAGATATATGCTTTTAAAGTTTGTGTTTTCACGTCGGTATCGATCGCCTATGGGCGCCGCCATCTTTGCTTATAATCAACTTCCTGTGACGTCAGTTACCCACTTCCGATTAACACCGTATGGATTACTAAATTTTCAGATCGCTATCTTATCTTAGGTATAGGTCAAAATTGGCCGAATGCGTAAAAGGCCAGTCCAGAAAGAAAGGCCAATTTCCCAAAATGTCTGGTACAAAAAGGCTGATTATGAGGAAGGACCACTTTTTGAAGTTTAATGGTGTAAATATTGTATACATGTATGTTTGTTTTAGATTATTAATTCATCATAGTGGGGCGGGCGGTAAATTGATCCGTGTTATAATTGATTACAGTTTGCTTTGAATGTTTATTTAAAGTTCCTTAATTAGATAATTTGAGAACGTCATTGCCGTTAATTTATTGAATTCGATAATAGAGAACGTAATTGCCGTTAATTTAATTTATGAGTAACAAAAAAGGCGATGGAAGGTAAACCGTAAACACGACCTTGGCATGTGTAAAAAAACATAAGAAATGAGGAAATTCTATAAAGTATAATCATTGCAAACATTTGAAAACATAATGGTAATGTTGAAAACATTACGGTAAAAGGAGAACATGCTAATTTTGAGCAATGTCCCCTTTATTCACGATGTTTTTCAAAAGTCGTCTGCTACAAACGCGTCTTCAACAAGAAAATGGTCGACGTGTTCAATAAAAGGGTAAATTCATTTTTTTATATTTGACCAAACTTTCAAAAGATTTATTTGTTTGTTAAAGAATAAATCGTACAATAAATTCTCACAAACCTGCATAAAAATCCCTTATAATCCAAATGATTTCTCACAAAGCTGCATAAAAATCCCTTATAATCCAAATGAAATCGTCCAATTTCACAAACACAAAAGGTCACAGATTTTAACACCGAATTTTGGGAGAGCCTATGGGAAATGCTTACGTCATAGCGCGTGGGGATTTTACTCAAATGAACCGCGTCAGCACAAATTCCGCATTTGGATAGTTTCAGTGTTAATTTCATAATAAGATCAAATTGCATACTTGTGTGGTATTTTTTTGGTCATGAATCTTCCCAAGAAACAAACAGTGTGATTCACAACAATTCATGATCAGTCTGATCTCTGCCTCACAAGGTTTTTCCTCTTCTCTGTTCTGATTAATTGTTATCATGTCCACTATCCAGTAAGTTTTGAAAATGCCTGCCTATAGATCTTTTCACCACATAAATATTTTCGCTGTTGTCGAACAAGGGTTTGAACATGGTCGATTACAGCCAGTGCTGTCCTTGTTTGCATTTGATCATCATCAAATTCCTGACGTTTTAGGCAGTACTTCAACATAAGGCTGTGAATGACGTAACAGTTTTGCAGTTATTAATTATATAGGAAAAGCTAAATCGAATGTTTTCAAACGAACTGACGTCTTTTGACTGCTGTAACATTTTACACGCCTTGCATGATGGTCAATTAATTATTTTATTACCCCTAATTAGTTGACTTGCTGTTTATTACCCCTAGTCGGCTGCTGCTCCTGATCAGCGCATCAAAGCCTCGGCGGTGCTTTGTTGGTAGATCATAAGTAGTGTCTGATTGCTACCGGAAATATGATTGGGTTTTATATTCGATAGTTTATTAAAGTCTCATCAATACATCATATATACATCACATAATAAAATATAGCTTAAAACATGTATTGCCACTCAATGTATGAGTTATAAGAGACTATAGTAAGAACATTACTATACATAACTAATACAACATCTTAATTCGATATTTATAGGTTATTTAACAGTGTTCTGTACAATACGAATATATATTTGGACGAGTACACAGCTTGGAAAATCATATTGGACGAGCCGCTAGGCGAGTCCAATATGATTTTCCAAGCTGTGTACGAGTCCAAATATATTCCGTATTGTACAGAACACTGTTAAATGATCTTTTTATTCTATACCTCGACTTTTTCCCCAAAATATATTACAAAGTCATCTATTTCAGAATCGGATAACATTTTAGTTTCAGTGTTACTCCTTGTTTGCAAACGACAATAATGATCCGGTGACAACAGGAGCTTTATCGTAACGCTTTATCTAGAGCGCCTGTCGATTCAGACTTTCATTCGGAACCTTTTCACGCGCTTCGGTCTTTATCATAGGTTTAACATGGGACCTGTGAATCGTACAATACGAAAAGAATACGGGTTATTTTGTACGCGCGTGCGTCCCGATACGGAAATATATTGTACGGTCACATGATTCGAATGAGCGTCTACGATTGGACGTATAAATTAGGTATGGAATAAATATATATACAACACATAATATTGCACATATTGGAAACAATATATCAATATTTACAAAACTAAGAAACTAGAAACAATCTTGTTTTAAAACTAAATTAAATCAAACACAATAAAATACTGAAAACATGAACGCGCACAATCGTGCATAATTAAGAACTGGGTGTAAAAAAATCGATTATCACCCCGGTCAGACCGTAGATGAACTGATTAGCATTAATTTCTAGCTATACGTAAGATAACACAATACAATATTATAAGAAAACAACAACATTACTTACACAAATAAAACATCCTAGTATTAAGAATATCATTGCAGGTTTTGGCACTAAGTCTTGACAACATATTATTTGCTAAGATATAAGACAACTTATCTATATCAGACATACTTTGAAATAACGGATTAATAGCGTTCGCCTTTTCTAACAATGGCATTCGTATAATATTATACAACCTACAATAGAATAGCACATGTATTTCTGATTCAACAGTGTTGCAAAAAGGGGCAAAGACGATCATTTAGGGCAAGATTTTCATATCGGCCCGTTTCAACTCGAATAGGGGCTACACCACATCTAAACTTACTTAACGCTGCCCTATGTTTTGGCGGCATAATCAATTCACAATAATTTTCAACAGAATAGTTAATTTTGTACTTGCAATAGTTTCTTAACTTATTTCTACCCCTTCCACGTATACCTTCCGGTCTATTTATAGAGTCGTGCCAATCATTGACATACGCAGACATCATTTTATCATATAACTGGCTAACAACGGTGGATTTTGGTACATTGCCATTCATATTAGTATATGTATCTAAGTCAAGGCTGAACATTTTCTCTTTTACATAATAAAACCAAGATTTGTATGTACTACATGCTTTGCCGTTTGCCCATAGTGCTATTCGTTTATTGACACGAGACACAGGTGTATTACATAACCTAGACCAATGTCCGAATATTGACTTCCACTGACGGATAATCGGTGGTACCCATGCCATTTCGCCTGAAACAGCATCATTAGGTGTGTATTTCCCAACGCCGAGAAAGAAACGCATGGCTCTATTATGCACGGCGTTGATACATGAAAACGCTTTTACCCCCCAAATAGACGCACCGTAACTTATAATCGGCCAAACAATAGAGTCATATAATTTAGTGTATGCGTCATACGGCAAACCACCAACGATTTTACATTTAGCAATAAGAAGCCCGAGGGTTTCTTAGACGGCGTCGGACAAGACAGTTTTAGTGAGGTACAGGGCGATACACCCTCCCATTACAACCTTAACCTTTCTTAGACGGCGTCGGACAAGACAGTTTTAGTGAGGTACAGGGCGATACACCCTCCCATCACAACCTTAACCTTTCTTAGACGGCGTCGGACAAGACAGTTTTTGTGTGGTACAGGGCGATACACCCTCCCATCACAACTCTAAGCTTATTAAGGCGGCGTCGGACAAGACAGTTTTAGTGAGGTACAGGGCGATACACCCTCCCGTCATAACCTTAACCTTTCTAAGACGACGTCGGACAAAACAGTTTTAGTGAGGTACAGGGCGATACACCCTCCCATCACAACCTTAACCTTTCTTAGACGGCGTCGGACAAGACAGTTTTAGTGAGGTACAGGGCGATACACCCTCCCATCACAACCTTAACCTTTCTAAGACGGCGTCGGACAAGACAGTTTGTGTGAGGTACAGGGCGATACACCCTCCCATCACAACTTTAACATTTCTAAGGCGGCGTCGGACAAGACAGTTTTAGTGAGGTACAGGGCGATACACCTTCCCATCACAACCTTAACCTTTCTAAGGCGGCGTCGGACAAGACAGTTTTAGTGAGGTACAGGGCGATACACCCTCCCTTCACTACTCTAAGCTTATTAAGGCGGCGTCGGACAAGACAGTTTTAGTGAGGTACAGGGCGATACACCCTCCCGTCATAACCTTAACCTTTCTAAGACGGCGTCGGACAAGACAGTTTTAGTGAGGTACAGGGCGATACACCCTCCCATCATAACCTTAACCTTTCTAAGACGGCGTCGGACAAAACAGTTTTAGTGAGGTACAGGGCGATACACCCTCCCATCACAACCTTAACCTTTCTAAGACGGCGTCGGACAAGACAGTTTTAGTGAGGTACAGGGATATACACCCTCCCATCACAACCTTAACCTTTCTAAGACGGCGTCGGACAAGACAGTTTTAGTGAGGTACAGGGCGATACACCCTCCCATTACTACCTTAACCTTTCTTAGACGGCGTCGGACAAGACAGTTTTAGTGAGGTACAGGGCGATACACCCTCCCATTACTACCTTAACCTTTCTTAGACGGCGTCGGACAAGACAGTTTTAGTGAGGTACAGGGCGATACACCCTCCCATCACAACCTTAACCTTTCTTAGACGGCGTCGGACAAGACAGTTTTTGTGTGGTACAGGGCGATACACCCTCCCATCACAACTCTAAGCTTATTAAGACGGCGTCGGACAAGACAGTTTTAGTGAGGTACAGGGCGATACACCCTCCCGTCATAACCTTAACCTTTCTAAGACGGCGTCGGACAAAACAGTTTTAGTGAGGTACAGGGCGATACACCCTCCCATCACAACCTTAACCTTTCTTAGACGGCGTCGGACAAGACAGTTTTAGTGTGGTACAGGGCGATACACCCTCCCATCACAACTCTAAGCTTATTAAGACGGCGTCGGACAAGACAGTTTGTGTGAGGTACAGGGCGATACACCCTCCCGTCATAACCTTAACCTTTCTAAGACGGCGTCGGACAAAACAGTTTTAGTGAGGTACAGGGCGATACACCCTCCCATCACAACCTTAACCTTTCTTAGACGGCGTCGGACAAGACAGTTTTAGTGAGGTACAGGGCGATACACCCTCCCATCACAACCTTAACCTTTCTAAGACGGCGTCGGACAAGACAGTTTGTGTGAGGTACAGGGCGATACACCCTCCCATCACAACTTTAACATTTCTAAGGCGGCGTCGGACAAGACAGTTTTAGTGAGGTACAGGGCGATACACCTTCCCATCACAACCTTAACCTTTCTAAGGCGGCGTCGGACAAGACAGTTTTAGTGAGGTACAGGGCGATACACCCTCCCTTCACTACTCTAAGCTTATTAAGGCGGCGTCGGACAAGACAGTTTTAGTGAGGTACAGGGCGATACACCCTCCCGTCATAACCTTAACCTTTCTAAGACGGCGTCGGACAAGACAGTTTGAGTGAGGTACAGGGCGATACACCCTCCCATCACAACTCTAAGCTTATTAAGGCGGCGTCGGACAAGACAGTTTTAGTGAGGTACAGGGCGATACACCCTCCCATCACAACCTTAACCTTTCTTAGACGGCGTCGGACAAGACAGTTTTAGTGAGGTACAGGGATATACACCCTCCCTTCACTACCCTAAGCTTATTAAAGCAGTGTCCATGGCAACCAGATTTCTGCATGGAACAGAATTCTTTGAAGGAATCTAAAAGAGGACCATGTAAAGAACATCCCTGGGAAATTTGGTTGGAATTGGTCCAGCAGTTTAGGAGAGGATAAAACGTAATAAAACTACAATTTTGTGTTTTCCATTACATTCAATTAGCATATTTTTTTCTCTGGGAAAATTTCTAGCGCAGAGACTTGTTATTTTGGCCTAATTGTACAACATTGTGTCCATAATTCATAAATGCAAAGATAATAGTACATTATCAGGCTATTTCTTCCAACAGTTATGTCACAATTATCTCCCTTGATACTAACCATAAACTTAAACTTACAAATAAGTCTGTATTAAATGCATTTTAATGCTCATTTTGAAGATGATTTTATTTGCTTGAACATGTACCTTTGCTGTATTAATAATAATAACAAAAGGGCCATGATGGACCTGAATCGCTCACCTGAGAATCATTGCACTCATGCCACATTTTTTTTGCAACTCAAGAACAAGACATTTCTATGAAGTTTGAATGAATTTGGCTAAGTGGTTTAGGAGGAGTAGTCATTTAAGTAAATTGTTGACGCCGCACGACGGACATTGACCGATCACACTACCTCACCATGAGCACTTCTTGCTCAGGTGAGCTACTAATATTAATAAATAATTATAATAATGGCAACACTTTTAATCAGTGTAAACCTATAAAAGTACAACTTTACAAGGTAAACACTATTTTTTAATGTTAAACGTTTCTTGAATTCAAAAAGCCCAGATCCTGGAAAACAACAAACAACTTTACTAACTGATTGTTAATCGTAATTCACTACCTAGTATGGAGAATATTGCGTAATGAATCTAATACTTATGGTCGTTTTTCATTTAAGATAATTTTAACCATTTATATTGAAGACAAATTAATTCTTGCATACCGGACTTGTGAATCCGATTTTGAAAGCCATTGGAGATATTCTGTCTAAGTTTCGAAGCAACCAATGCATGTTTCAACAAGTGTTCCCTATCATAAACCTATTAGACAGAGTATAAAAATCAACATTAACTTGATTTGGGGATTAGTGGTTGCCCTTTTTGGACTAAAATGCATTGTTTAGGATTGCATATTAACGCTTATTTAAGTATTTTAATTGAATTAAAACTTTTCATAATTGTTCCATATCCTTAAGGCTATCCTTAAGTCTATTAACAGAGAAAAAAATATCGTGGCTTGATTTAGGGAGAGTTATGACCCTTTTGTTTTGTACTTAGAAACTAACAATGTTGAAAGTTTGCAAGCAATAGCTTATTTGCTTCATTACAAGCTTTACAAGTTTATTACTGTTAAAGTTTATTTTTTAGGCAAATGTTTTTCATTTCTGATAAAGAGCATCTCTGTCCCCCGACAGCTTTTGTTTCGTGTGTTTTCAATAATATTCTGCAAGCAAATAATGTTATGCTAAGTGATTTGTTTGAAAGATATAGTTCAGTTTATTGATTGATTGAATTTATAAAGTCATTGTTGTGCCATCAAGGGCTAACAGAACAATCAGTTTTAACCTAACTACTCGTTCATGGCTCGTTACCAGTATGTGAGCATGTAAAAGATCTGTACAGGTAAAGGATAACCGTCTTACTTGAATTAAATTGTGTTTAACGACCACTCCCCAGCTTTACTCATATTGGGCCGCCCTTCTAACTTAAATCAGTGGTGGGAGACAAGAGACAATGAGACACAATGTTGTATTTCAATAATCATAGAAAAAGTGGGCAAGAGAAACACTGTCTTGCCAAAGGACACAGTGTCTGCGGATCGAACTCGGAACCTCCATTTTCGAAGTCGTTTGCTCTAATCAATGCACTTAGATCGATATGGGCTGTCTTTGATATGTTTAAGTGTGACCTTGAGACCCTAGGTTCGAGCCTTAGTGGTGATGGATACTGTGTGTGTCCTTAGACAAGACACTTCATCTCTAAACAAGGCTCTTGTGATGATAGGTCTCTGTTTCTCGTTGTCTCTCGTGTCCCACCACTGATCCAAGTGGGAAACTTAACCAGTTACTTGTAGAGATGGGCATGTACTGGTTAAAAGCCAGGAAAGAGTGACTTAGACTTAAATTGATGGGTTTTTAGCCTCAGACTGTATAAAAACAACATTAAAAGTTCTACATTAACACTTCTACAAGTTAAAATAGTTAATATCACAAGACACCGCAAAGCAAGGTAAAAAAGAATACATAATTGCAACTATTGTACTTCATTTTCACAAAATTAAGAAAACTATATAACTTTGTGTAGAAATTAATGAATCAGCAGTATTAATTAATGTTAAACTGTTTATAAAAGAAATGTATAGTGATTTAACATTAACAATATTTTAAATTCATGACTTATAGTCTTATAACGATAGTTTAAAAAATGTTCCTAAATTTGGATATTACAATATCCACCGAAAAGCCTCTTGTCCCAAAAATTAGCGATTGACCCAACGCCCCTTTGAACTGTGTTCTCTGTATAATTGTTACAATTTATCAATTTGAGAACAAAAAACAAGTTGATAAAGATGACACTCTTAAGCTACCCTTTTCTTGTAAAGAGTTTAGCTGAGTCTGGCATTAATACATTGTCGACGATTTTTCATGAATGCGCATTCACTGTTTTCGGTAGAAAGTTGCCCTCAGGCCCTTGTGTAAACAAAACTGAGCGTAAATTTCACAGTGCGTGGTTTAAAGCGACTGAACTCCAGATGCCCAACTGTCGAACAAAAATAAAATTTTCAATTTTAAGGAAATAAGTGTTATTTTTGTATTTGGGGCATTAAAATATGATAACTGACATATTACATACCCTTATAATCGTTGAGATTTTCTTGTTTTCGATACTTTTTTCATCGCAAATTCTACCCTGTGACTAACTTTCGATGCTTTTATCTCATTCATCACGTGACTTGAAGAGTCGTCACGTGAATTGAAGAGTCGTCACATGACCGATAGGACCCCGATAGTGTTTTTGTTCGTTTGTCAATATACTGAAGCTTCGAGTAAACAAAGAAGAGATTACAATGATTTGAACATTTTTCACAATGTTGGGACCTTTTTCGTACATTATGCATGATTTAAACGATAATTAAGCCAAAACACTTACCTCTTCCATATTCGACGCTGATGAATTCGCCATTTTGTGTTTACGTTTATTTCACTGATCACGTGATCCTTGCAAGGTGCCCGTCTGAAGGATTCCGCGGTATTTTTAACTAGGAAACCCCTTCATCGGGACAAATTGAAAACGACTCGAAGCAAAAACGATACATTTTGCGACTTTGGTTTAACTTGGATATTAACATAAATAATAACATTTAGGGCGAATTCGATTTTTTTCCCCGGGCCATCTGGATTTCAGTCGCTTTAACAGTGAATGTGAGACAGCCCGTCGTGAACTGAGATTATCAAATCGAGCTTACAAAAAGTGCAGATTCCTACAGAATAGGGAGTTACTTATTTCAATCCAGAAAACATATCGTTTGGCCAAGAAGCGTGCGAAATTCAAATATAGAGATGATCAGAAACGAAACTTTCGTAAATTTGCTTGTGAAAGTCCTCAGAAATTTGGAGTGAAGTACGAAAATTTAGAACAAAAAGTAAACAGTGTGAAATAAATAGTACAACTATGTTTGATCATTTCAAAACGCTCTTTTCGTCCGATAATGTTTTCACCACTGAGGAAACTGAGTCCTTTTTGAACGATGATAATTTTGATACGATTAGTGTATTTAAACTTGATAGAGAGTTCACGGTTGATGAAGTGCAGTCTGCTATTAGTTGTCTTAAAAGCGGGAAAAGTGGAGGCGTCGACAATTTATTGCCAGAAATGTTTTTAGAATGTAAATCGATATTAAGTCATAACTTGTGCAAATTGTTCAATTACATGTACAACAACAGTTTATACCCGGAAAGCTGGACTAAAGGGATAATCGTTTCAGTTCCCAAAAAAGGTAATTTATCTGATGTAAACAATTATAGAGGGATAACTTTAACTAGTATTTTCTCTGAGATATTTTCTATTATGTTAGATAACCGATTGCGCAAATGGGCCGAAGGTCACAATGTGCTTAACGATTGTCAATTTGGTTTTCGAAAGAAGCGCAGTACTACAGACTGCATTTTTTTTCTTAGCTCGATTGTTAACAAAGTTATAAAGCACGAGAAGAAAAAATTATATTGCGCTTTTGTTGATTTTAAGAAGGCTTTCGATCTTGTGTATAGAAACGGTATTTGGAAAAAATTACTTAATCAGGGTGCCTCGAGCAAAATAGTGAAAATGCTACGAGCAATGTATGAACGAGTACAGTCATGTGTTCGTTCTAACGGATGTTATTCTGAATTTTTCAACAGTTATTCGGGCGTCAAACAGGGCGAGCCGTTGTCGACATTTGTGTTCATTTTATTTATAAATGACATGTACGAGAATCTTGTAGTACAAGAAAATGATTAATTTACTATAGATGAACTTAAATTATTGATCCTGTTATTTGCAGACGATACTGTATTGCTAGCTTATACCAGTGATGGATTACAAAGTTTATTGAACCAACTGAATAACTATTGTGTTAAATGGGGCATTACAGTTAATACCCATAAAACGGTTGTAATGGTTTTTAAAAAGGGACACCATCCGAAAAACGTTAGTCTTTATTATAATAATGAAATTTTAAAGAATGTAACTAGATTTTCCTATTTGGGAGTAAAGCTCTCTAGTAATGGTAGTTTTTATCAAACCAAGAGAACATTGTCTGACCAAGCACGAAAAGCAATGTTTTCCTTATACCCACTTTTTGATAAGGTTAATTTCGATATCAGGGATAAAATTAAGTTATTTGATAGCATGGTTAATCCTATTTTTAGCTATGGATCAGAGGTATACGGATTTCAATGCGGCCTCCGGAGTTTGAACAATATTTTCCGTTATTGACCTTGTTTCTGACCCAATATGACCCATATTCGAAATTGACCTAGATATAATTCAGACAAACATTCTGACCAAATTTCAAGCTGCTGAAGCAAAAAAATGCGGCATCCAAAGTGTTAACAAGATTTTCCTTCAATTTGGCCCTACGTGATCCATATTCGAACTTGGCTTAGATATCATTTAGATAAACATTCTCATTAAATGTCAAACTGCTGTAGCAACAAATGCGTCTTCTACAGAGTTAACAAGATGTTCCTTCAATTTGGCCTAGTGACCTAGTTTCTGACCCAATATGACCCATATTCGAACTTGACCTAGATATCTTTAAGACGAACATTCTGGCAAAATTTCATGAACTTGACTTACATATCATCAAGAAAAACATTCTGATAAAGTTTCATCATGCTCAAGTAAAAAATGCGGCCTCTAGAGTGTTAACAAGATTTTCCTTCAATTTGACCTAGTGACCTATTTTTTGGCTCAACATGATCCTTGATCGAACTTGATTTACATATCATCAAGAAAAACATTCTGATAAAGTTACATCATGCTCAAGTTAAAAATGCAGTATCAAGAGTGTTAACAAGATTACCCTTCAATTTGGCTTAGTGACCTAGTTTTTAACCCGGCATGACCCATATTCCAACATGGACTAGATATCATTTAGACAAACATTCTGACCAAATTTCAAGCTGCTTAAGCAAAAAAAATACATGCGGCATCCAAAGTGTTAACAAGATTTTCCTTTAATTTGGCCTAGTGACCTTGTTTTTGACCCCGCATGACGCATATTCGAACTTGGCCTAGATATCATTTAGCTCAAAATTCTGACCAAATTTCAAGCTGCTGAAGCTAAACATGCGTCTTCTACAGAGTTAACAAGATTTTCCCTCAATTTGGCCTAGTGACCTAGTTTCTCAACATGCTCAAGTTGAAAATGTGGCCTCTACAGTGTTAACAAGATTACCCTTCAATTTGGCCTAGTGACCTAGTTTCTGACCCAATATGACCCATATTCAAACTTGACCTAGATATTTTTAAGACAAACATTCTGACAAAATTTCAAACTGCTGAAGCAAAAATTGCGTTTCAACATGCTCAAGTTGAAAATGTGGCCTCCAGAGTGTTAACAAGATTTCGCTTCAATTTGACCTAGTGACCTCGTTTTTGACCTCATATGGCCCAGTTTCGAACTTGTCCAAGATTTGATGGAGATTAATGTTTTGATACACTTTCATGAAGATCGAATGCAAAATGTAGCCTGTAGAGTGTTAACAAGCTGAAATGTTGACGACGCAAGACGGACGCCGGACAAAATGTGATCACAATAGCTCACCTTGCACTTCGTACATATGAGCTAAAAATATATAAACAGCAAAACAGACGAGTGAAATGGCGTAAATATGGTTTAAAACTATTTTTTTCAATTTAAACTGAAACGTCCATAAATATTCGTACTTTTTCGTTTCACTTCGGGAAGATGACTAATAATTAACACATTTCACAGTTGACATCCTAAGGCGCATTTGTCACGTGACTTCTTTGTTTACCATTTAGTTTCGTCGCAATTTTCAGTGAATATTCGCAAACTTAATTTTCTTTTTGTAAAATATATTATGGAATATGAAAGTGCAGATTATAAAAAGAAATGTTAAATGCGAAACATAATGGTAAAATCAGGCATGATGATTTGTTTCACAATGGCAAATGACTCCATTTAAACTGAATTGAACAATCTCCGTACATATTCGAACATAGTCGTACTTTTCCGTTCTACTTCGCGAAGATGTATTTCTAAGCATTTATTAAACTTATATTGGAGAACTCACGCCTTAAGGTTTTTCACTGATGTTCCAACAACGTTACAAGACGAATTTTGATGCTAAGCATCAAAAACGCCGCGCATGATTTTAAACCATGACTTAAAGTGAAGCAGATGCAGTTCAATACATTTAAATAACCTGTGCAAACGAACAGGATGTAATTAATTTTGAACAAGAAGGCCAAATGTACCTTTATCTTAAACAAGAAGGCCAAGATGTTCCTGTATTGCTCACCTGGATACCATAGTCTATAATAAAATGTTATCAAGAGCAAAAAGGGTCCATTTTGACGTAGGGATTATACACTTTATATGCTACGATCTATGTGATATTCAGCATGGAAAGTTTAGTCGTGAAATGACAAGTTAAGTCTTCAA
Organism: Serripes groenlandicus; assembly: GCA_031761405.1. Classification (NCBI taxonomy): domain Eukaryota; kingdom Metazoa; phylum Mollusca; class Bivalvia; order Cardiida; family Cardiidae; genus Serripes; species Serripes groenlandicus. The sequence goes on along the minus strand of JASEVX010000007.1, from coordinate 72,775,351 downwards.
ACCATTTGGTTTACCGTTTGCTTAACATTGACTGCAACAATAAAGTGTCATACAAGCTAAAGTTTCTTAATTTTAAATCTGCTCTAACTAGATCAATTAGATAAACAAAAAACATAGATACTGAAATATTAACAGATATTAACTTAAGTGTTAATGCCTCTAGTTATAAGTTAAGTGTGACACAAGCTTTGTAAGGAGAGAGGGAAGTCTATTCTCCTTCCAGTTGAGCAGAAGTATGATAACAAAAAAAGAGAGTATATAAACAAAAAATACAAATAATTCTAACAAGTTTAAAGATATTTAATATCAAAATTAAGCATTTATGAAATTCAAAGAAAAAGATCTCATGTATAGTCAACATATAGCAAGAATACAATGGTCTGAATGAATAACTGTATGGGGAGGAACGTTTTAAGTTTAGTAATACAACAGAAACAAATAGGAAAAAAACATCACCGAATCTTTTTTCTGAGCTTTGATGAATCGAGTCGTCAGAGCAGTAAACTAAACAATTAAAAAAGCGTAGCCTAGTGAACTCCGTAAACCAACTCATACAAAAAGCTTAGCCTAGTTAGTTGGGGAACAGTTATTAACAACATTTAAATGTGTCTAAAGTTTTGTAACAACGGTAAAAGATGTACATATTTTGTATCTTGTTGTTTCTTAAATCAGTTAATGCAATTTATTCAATCATAAAGGCTGTTTTTTCAAACATATTACAGAGTTTTTTCTTTACAATAATATTTGTTGGTTGCTCCCTTTTCGATTACGTCACCCCATGGTACAAAATTAAAATCTATCCCATACTGACGCCGCGTCAATAAGGATATTGTTTTTGGTGATCTTAACCTTTTATTTATGTTGCACGCAGCCTCACCCTAAAATGCGTTGTATGTTTACAGCAATTGAGAGGGAGCCAACTCCGTAAATTGATTTATCTACTATGACCAGGGGTTAAATCCCCAGGCCAAAAATTGTGTCCCAGAGAGGATTTTTCGGTGCAGTCACGATATTCCTACGTATAGTTTGGATGAAAAGTAAATATCGAAAAAAAAAAAAACTTATAAGGGTAAACAAATCAGTGGTACGTAATATCCCTCATATTATTATTGTACGGGTAAACAAATCGACGGCATAGCCGGCCATTTTTTCCGCCGTCCGTAGGTAATGTGTATGAACTTTGCTATACCATGTGTCAACAAATTGTGTCCAGAGTGGATGCAGTCATGATATTTCTACGTTGTGATTGGATGAAAAGTAAATATCGAAACAAAACAAAGTTATAGGAGAAATAATTAAGTATGATAATACGTTCTCGATAAAGGAATGAAAACACGTAATCTGATATGCGATAATTTGCGCGTAACTACATTCGTTGTCTATTTTTAAAATAATTTCAAATAAAAACTGATAAGGTTTTACTGACTGACCGGACGGTAGGTTCGTAAATAACTTATCTCAAATCACTGATAGTGCTACAAGCAAGGGGCTAACTGCAGATCACGGAGAATGATTAACGGATTACAAAGTTAATAAATGATTACCCGAAATAGGTACCACCTATACTCGTATTATAGGAAACACGTAATCTGATATATGATAATTTGCGTGAAATTACACTCGTTGTCTATTCTTTAAATGAGTTCAAATAAAACTGATACGGTTTATTGACTAACCGGATATTACAAAACCAAATTTCTATAATGGTGACTTCATTGTATTATCGTAAGGCAAATGATGAATAATTACCCGAAAGGAAAACGACAGAAAGGATAGTATGACTCGTCACAAATGTAGTTCCGTAAATTATGGAATGATTTCATTGGAAGTACTTTATGAAGAGAAAGTCGATTATTGTTTGTACCTGTCATCATTATTTCGAGGATCTTGGCCATATTTTAAAGTATATATACTTGATGATTTTTAGATCATTTGCTTAGACCGGTAGGACTCGTAAAATCTTATAATCAAAGCACGGATAGAGCTGCAAGCAAGGGGCTAACTGCAGATCAAATTATCCCGACATCCTACAAGCAGATTCAGAGGAGAATTTTAAAGCTTTGACGTTTTCCCCTTTTTTCTGAACAATTTTGAAAGAGGACCACCAAAAGATCATTCCCGTGATGTTTGGTTGAAATTGGTCCTATGGTTAAGGAGATATTGTTTGAAGCTAAAACTTAACAATTGACAGACAGAGACAGTGAGCAGAATAGATCACATTGAGTTTTTTGCTCAGGTTATTTATCTAAACAATACATGCCTAAATCGATCTCCTTAGTGATGGTATTTGTAACTGCTTATATTGGCAAAAAGTTGACACTGTAAATGAAATATAGATCTAAGTCCATTAGAAAAGGACAATTGAATAATAAAGAAAGTTTGGTTGATATTTGTAAGAGTCGGGATTGAGCTGCAAGAAGTGGCCACTGTAAATGAAATAGCTCATCAGTAAGGACATTTGTAATAAAACATTAAATCTTTTTAAAAGAGGACCACCAAAGGAACATTCCTGTGAAATTTGTTTTAAATTGGTAAAGTGGTTAAGGAGATATCATTCAAAACTTAGTTTAATTTACCCTTTCCAGAATCCGCCTGGTGGCTGTATTTTCTCACCAATCAGTGTGGCTTGAATAAATGATATAGAGAGACACTTAAGGAACATTCATACTTAAGTATCTTGAAATCCATCAAGCATTTTCATAAAAATGGAATTTACGAAGTTTTGTTTTCTGGCGGGCACGTGTTTCAAACAATCAATTTGGCTTGATTTTTTTTGTAGCGGGTCACTCAAGGAACAACAGTTCAAAAGTCATCCCCTCCACCTATGGACAACAGTTTTGACTGTTACACAAATACCCATAAAATAACTGTAGACTGATTCAGAGAAGACGAATTTTTATGTTTTAGCACATTCACTCTTTTCAGATTCTCCAGCAACCAAAGTTCTACATAGAATTTAAATCGTTGAACAATTTTGACCAGCAAAGGAACATTCCTGTGAAGTTTGGTTGAAAATGATCAAGTGGTTTAGTCGATGTTGTTTGAAGGTAAAAGTAAACAGCAAACGGAACTAGAGCGTTCAGAAGAGATCATCTTGACCCTTTGGTTTAGTTGATCTCAAACTGTTATATCAGAGACCTATTATTTTAGGTCTGGTTATATGGACTATTTCAAAATACTCTTTTTCTTTTTATCTGATAATTGTCCAGAATAGCATAAACATCTTTTACAGGTCTAAGAGAGCTTAGAATGTGCCATTGTTTACTATAGTTCTACTGGTTCAAAGGGTCTTAACCTGGTTTTCATATATAGCTACTAAATATAAGTTGCAGCATTTTTATCTCTTCATTGTATCATTTGGGAGTTTCCAGGTGATTTGCCGATGGCAGTATTTATCTTCTGAGAGCATGAGTGACACCTCTGCCACCTTCAACATATGATGAGTATGGTATGGGTAGAACATTCTTCTTACAGGAGCACTGAAAGCAGATGTCATCAGTAAACCAGTTTATGAAATTACAAACTTCATCCATAATTTTAAGTTGAAAGAGGGTCGTATTGATGCACAATACATTGTTGAGTTATGGTCCTTGCACTATACAGTCACCGTATGATGACAAGTTATGGTCCTCACACTCTACAGACACCTTGTGATGATAAGTTATGGTCCTTGCACTATACAGTCACTTTGTGGTGATAAGTTATGGTCATTGCACTATACAGTCATCTTGTGGTGATAAGTTATGGTCCTTGCACTATACAGTCATCTTGTGGTGATAAGTTATGGTCCTTGCACTCTGCAGTAAGTAATGGTCCTTGCACTATACAGTCATCTTGTGGTGATAAGTTATGGTCCTTGCACTATACAGTCATCTTGTGGTGATACGTTATGGTCTTCGCACTCTACAGTAAGTAATGGTCCTTGCACTATACAGTCATCTTGTGGTTTTAAGTTATGGTCCTTGCACTCTACAGTCACCTTGTGACGATAAGTTATGGTCCTTGCACTCTAGTCACCTTGTGGTGATAAGTTATGGTCCTTGCACTCTACAGTCATCTTGTGGTGATAAGTTACTTGCACTCTACAGTCACCTTGAGTTGATAAGTTATGGTCCTTGCACTCTACAGTCATCTTGTGGTGATAAGTTAAGGTCATGCACTTTACAGTCATCTTGTGGTGATAAGTTAAGGTCCTTGCACTCTACAGTCACCTTGTGGTGATAAGTAATGGTCCTTGCACTATACAGTCATCTTGTGGTGATAAGTTATGGTCCTCAGAGTCTACAGACACCTTGTGATGATAAGTTATGGTCCTTGCACTATACAGTCACCGTATGATGATAAGTTATGGTCCTTGTATATACACTCATCTTGTGATGATAAGTTATGGTCCTTGCACTATACAGTCACTTTGTGGTGATAAGTTATGGTCATTGCACTATACAGTCATCTTTTGGTGAGAAGTTATGGTCCTTGCACTATACAGTCATCTTGTGGTGATAAGTTATGGTCTTCGCACTCTACAGTAAGTAATGGTCCTTGCACTATACAGTCATCTTGTGGTTTTAAGTTATGGTCCTTGCACTCTACAGTCACCTTGTGACGATAAGTTATGGTCCTTGCACTCTAGTCACCTTGTGGTGATAAGTTATGGTCCTTGCACTCTACAGTCACCTTGTGATGATAAGTTATGGTCCTTGCACTCTAGTCATCTTGTGGTGATAAAGTAAGGTCCTTGCACTCTACAGTCACCTTGTGGTGATAAGTAATGGTCCTTGCACTATACAGTCATCTTGTGGTGATAAGTTATGGTCCTTGCACTCTAGTCACCTTGTGGTGATAAGTTATGGTCCTTGCATTCTACAGTCATCTTGTGGTGATAAGTTATGGTCCTTGCACTCTACAGTCACCTTGTGACGATAAGTTATGGTCCTCGCACTATAGAGTCACCTTGTGACAATAAGTTATGGTCCTCACACTCTACAGTCACCATGTAATGATAAGTTATGGTCCTTGCACTCTACAGTCATCTTGTAATGATAAGTTATGGTCCTTGCACTCTACAGTCATCTTGTGGTGATAAGTTATGGTCCTTGCACTCTACAGTCATCTTGTAATGATAAGTTATGGTCATTGCACTATACAATCATCTTGTAATGATAAGTTATGGTCCTTGCACTCTACAGTCATCTTGTGGTGATAAGTTATGGTCCTTGCACTCTACAGTCACCTTGTGACGATAAGTTATGGTCCTCGCACTATAGAGTCACCTTGTGGTGATAAGTAATGGTCCTTGCACTATAGTCATCTTGTGGTGATAAGTTAAGGTCCTTGCACTTTACAGTCATCTTGTGGTGATAAGTTAAGGTCCTTGCACTCTACAGTCACCTTGTGGTGATAAGTAATGGTCCTTGCACTATACAGTCATCTTGTGGTGATAAGTTATGGTCCTCAAAGTCTACAGTAAGTAATGGTCCTTGCACTATACAGTCATCTTGTGACGATAAGTAATGGTCCTTGCAATCTACAGTCACCTTGTGATGATAAGTAAGTGTTTCAAGTCATCATGTCATACCATTATAGTTCAGGTGAATTGATTGATTGATTTCCTTCAAATGACAATTTTACAGCAGACGACTTTGAACACATTTTGTCAAAAAATAGAAAAGCTCTATAATTGAATGGATAACCTATGACTAAAAGTGGAAAACATTGTGGCAAAACGAGAAATTGCTCGTTTTGAGCAATTTCTTCTTTTGTCACCGTTTTCAAAAAGCTGTCTGCTGCAGAGGCGTCATAAAGCGTCTATATGAGGGAAAGCTTTAATGCAATTTTCAACAGTTTATCAGTTCACCTCATTATTTCCCTGGCTTTCTCATACTAGTGCACCACACAAGTCTTTCCATGCAACTGGCTGCTTTTCCACAAAGACTGTGTGTTCAATAGTTTAAAACACATCTGAGCACAAAATATGACCACAGTTGCAATGCGGATGTGATCTATGACAAAGTGAGGGCAATAGCTTAGCTTTTCAACCCAAAAAATGCCATAGCTTAGCTTTTCCACCCAAAATATTCAGATGTTTTCAAAAGCCGACTACCGCTGAAGTCCTCCATGTCTCCTAAATTGGGATGATAATGAAATTAAAACAATGCCAATATATCTCAATTATTTAATTTTTTATCAATTTCAAGTAACAATGACAGAACAGTTCTACATTCAGTAGCAAAGTTTTCAGAGAGTGGAGGTCTGATAGATATAAATTATAATCCTTTCCTCTGTTGTAAATAGAGTATTTGGCATCAAACAAAAACAGTAATATTTGACATAAACACATATCTATGAAAGTAAGGACAGTTTGTTTTTTAACTCTTTTCCAGATACTGAAGACTTTTGATGCCTTTGAAGCAGATGACTTAAATAACTAATTTACTACTATTATATGTTTTACTCCGATGTTTCTAAATAAGGAAAAGGGTTCAGACAAGAATAATGTTTGGAATATTATAATTTTGAATAAGACATATCCCAGGATTCATTATTTTGTGTCAATTTGTATGCTGAGTTTCTTCATTTAACCCTTTCTCTCATACAACAATTCTGCAGCAGACGACTTTGAACATATTTTGTCAAAACATAGAAAATCTCCAGAATTGAATGGATAACCTATGACAAAAAGTGGAAAACATTGTGGCAAAAGAAGAAATTGCACGTTTTGTGCAATTTCTTCTTTTGTCACTATGTTTTCTAAAAGCCGTCTTCTGCAGAGGTGTCAGAAAGCGTCTATATGAGGGAAAGGGTTAAACCTTCCAACATGCAGAAACATCTTCAGCAGACGACTTTGAAAGACCTTGGGGCCAAAGAGGAAATTGCCCATAAGAAGTAATTTTTCTTTCTTCCACAACGCTTTCCCTCATATAGACGCTTTCTGATGCCTCTGCAGCAGACAGAGTTTTGAAAACATGATGACAAAAGAAGCAATTTTTCCTTTTGCCACAATGTTTTACACTTTTAGTCATAGGTTATCCATTCAATTATAGAGATTTTCTATTGTTTGACAAAATATGTTCAAAGTCGTCTGCTGCAGAATTGTCGTATGAGGGAAAGGGATAATGTATAGTAAGTATTATTTGTAGGGATTTTTCAGATGTTTACCTATCCATTTTCAGGTGTCTACTGCAGATCATTTATTTGTTGGAAAGGGTATAATATATTCATCATCAAAATGGAAAGCAAATAAATGTGAGATGTTAAAGATTACGCGGATATAGAACAATGAGAGGCCCAAAAGGGCCAGTATCGCTCCACTGCCATTAGCCAAAACATAAATCACTATAGCCATATCAGGCAAAACAGTCCGCCCCCTAAAAAAACAACTTTTAACTGATATATATTTAGTCATCTGCTTTGCTAATTTAAAGCAATCTGTGTTTTTAGCTTTGTTTTTTAAAAAGTAATTTGCGGCAGATAAAACACACGTCAAAATGTAAAGTATAAACTTAGAGATAGGCATGAGATTAGGTTTAAACCTCCTCCGATACAAAAACCTTTGTCACTTTTACAGCAGATGACCGAAACGAGTATCAGAACAAGCATTTTCATCTTTACCCATATTTATTTCAAATATGTATCAAGATGAACCATTCATGTTTTCAAATGGTTTATTTTTGTCCAAATTTGTATTCAGATTCTTTTAAAGCTCATGGCATGTTAAAAAGACATCTCAGGCAACAACTTGTTATGATAAAATAGGACATTTGAGAATGAAATAAAATTATGATAGATGTTTAATAAAATAACAAATATCAGTCGTTTCACAACTAATTCATGATACTTAACCCTTTCTCACATGCAGATACCTCTGCACCATACAACATGTGAAAACATTGTTGCAAAAGGAGATACTTCTCATAATGTTCAATTTCTCCTTTTGCCATAATATTTCCAACTATATTCAATAATTATATTTTCATTGATATTTTTTCCATAGTTTTGTCAATATGCTTTCTCGTGTGGGAAATTGTTAGTACACTGTAGGGTATATAAAACCATTTCCACTGGTTACCTTCCTTTTTCTTCTGGCACCATTAACCATTTCCCTCATATGGACGCTTTCTGAAAACATAGTGACAAAAGAAGAAATTGCACAAAACGTGCAATTTCTCCTTTTGCCACAATGTTTTCCACTTTTGTGTAATTCTTGGCAAAATATGTTCAAAGTCGTCTGCTGCAGAATTGTCGTATGAGGGAAAGGGTTAAATTACTATGAACCCTATACTAGACAGACAATTTTTTAAAAGAATTATTGGAAAAGGAGAAATTGCACAAAACAAGAAATACATGTATTTTACTTTCCTCAAAATGATTAACCTTTTTAAACTCTGTATAAAGCATATACTTCTCCTTTTCTCAACAATGTTTTCAAAAGTCATCTACAGAAGTGTAAATTTAAAGAATACTGGTGGACTCTGAACAAGGAAGACACTGATCAGACTACAAAGTGGCCCAGGCTGATCTGGGAAGTCTCCTGAAGCAAATACCCAAAGGTATGTTTATTCCAGTGGATTGGTTCAATAAAACAAGAGGGCCATGATGGCCCTGAATCGCTCAAATGATTTTATTTTTTTTCACTTTAGCCATATAAGCCTCGCCCCCTGGCGGCCATAGTTTTCGTCCAATCAACATGGCTTGAAGGCATCTGATAGAGGGTCACCCTAGGAACATTTCTACAACATTATTTGAAAAACGGCCTGACACTTTTGGAGAAGAAATTTTAAGTTTTCACTATAGCCATATAACACAAAATAACACAATAGCAAATGTTTTTTGACCCACCAACATGGCTTGAAGGAATCTAATAGTGGATCAACCTAGGAACATTTCTATAAAATTATTTGAAAATCGGCCTGACACTTTAGTTTCCACTATAGCCATATAAGGCAAAAAATAGGCCATGTTTTTTGACCAATTAACATGACTTGTAGGAATCTGATAGAGGGTCACCAAAGGAACTTTTCTACAAAACTATTTGAAAATCGGCCAACCAGTTTGGGAAAAGTTTTTTAGTTTGGTTGCCATGGAAACCAGAATTCTGAATAGATCCCACAAATTTAAAGAATTCTGGTGAGGACATTGAGATGTTGACACACGACGCATGACAGACGCCGGACAAAAGGCGATCACAATAACTCACCTTTGAGCACTTTGTGCTCAGGTGAGCTTAAAACCATGTATCTACACAATAAAAACAATGTTTAAGAATAATACGATAAATGAGTTTAAAAATAAATATAATAAATGAGATTTAAGATAAATATACTATAAATGAGATTTAAGATAAATCCTATAAATGAGATAACATGAGGTACATCTTTAATATGCTAATCAACAAAACCTTTCTTCCAAGTAATTAACGAGGTTGCGAGAAAATTACATTAGCAACAATGACTTGTCAATCATTCCAAAAATAAAAGTCGAGCAATGATTCAAACTCACAACCTCGCAGGCCCTGGATTGATAGCCATTGTTGTTACTGACCGACATATCATGGCTCCATAGAACACAGACAAGGGTTGCTTGGAAAACCTTCTACTTTGTGGTCATAGCAGGTACATTAATTATACAAGTAAAAATCTAAAGTATTCCTTGAAACATTAATAGGACTCAAACAAGTTATAGAGACAAGATAATGGCGTAGTGGCACAAACAAAAGGCCCAATAGGGCTAGTATTGCTCCACTGACATAAGGCTATAAAACCCTATCTTCACTAAAGTCATATAGCAAAACATCTTCAACATGTTGCCACTATGACTTTAGACCAATCAACAAGACTAGAATGAGTTCTTCTTAGGAGAGGCCATTGAGAGGATGCTCCCTATGAAGTTTCATCACAATTGGCCCAGTTATTACAAAGGAGTAGTTGTTTGTATCAAAAAAGTTAACACACATGGATGTATGACAGACAATAATGCACCATGACATAAGCTTAACTGTCTTTCGGCCAGTCAAGCCAACACAAATTGGAACATATTCCTCATAGAAAGTCCTCTGACTTGTCTAAATAAAAGACACATCTCCTCTTGGTATAAGAAGCTTCCTATAAAATCTCCTTGAATTCCACCCAGGTGTTGCTGAGAAATAGCACAAACAAGAATGTTGAACAATAACACAATGTATAATACACGTAATAAAGAGGTCATGACTTGGTAAAAATACATGCAATTGGAAAGCATTTTTGATATGCACATTTCTTCTTGGTATAGAAGCTTTATGAAGTCTTTCATTTAATACCATCTAGCAGTTGCTGAGAAATAGTGCAAACACAAATGCTAGCATATTAAACTAAGTATAAAAATCAACGAGCCATATGTCTGTAAAGAACTGTTGATCTTGAATGCAATAAGGCTTTGCACAACTCTTGGTTTAGAAGTTTTCTGTCAAATTTCATTGAATTTCCTATTTAAGTGACAGGGCGACTCCTATCTATCCCACAAACATCCATTGGTAGGGGTAGAAAAATGAATCAATAAAACAGAAATATGATATTTTTTGATTGATCAAATAAATCATAATACATAAAACAATATCTCCTTTACAATGATGTTTAGAGGGCCATGATGGCTTTGGATCGTTCACCGGAGTTGTGCAAAGTGATTTGTCATGCCAACCAAATTCACTCATTTTGCAATCTGTTAAGCTAATACAAGAGGCCAAAGAGGACCAGTATAGCTTGACTGCCACAAAGAGAAATAACCCACACCCTATGTTGTCTGTCTTTTGTCAAATTAATATGGCTTAGAAGGTTGCCAAGATATCTTTATGTACCAGTAAGTATTTTAAAATCAGACATTTAGTTTATTAGGAAATAATTTTCTAAATCTCACACTCTGGGCATAAAGGGTAAAAACAGCCCTAGCCCCAGTTGGCCATGCCTTTTAACCAATCAACATGGCTTGAAGGAATCAGGTAGTTGTTCACCCAAGGAACATGTCTACAAAATTATTTGATTATCAGTCAGATACTTTTAAAAGCGAATATCTTTAAAGTTTTCATTATAGTAATATTAGGCAAAACAGCCCAACTTCTCGAGGCGATGTTTCTTTAACCAATAAACATGGCTTGAGGGAATATTATAGAAGGTCACCCAAGGATCATTTCTACATAATTATTTGAAAATCAGCTCAATACTTTTGGAGAAGAAGACTTTTAAAGTTTTCACGACAGCCATGACATTTTTTTCGACTAATCAAGGGATCTGATAGAGGGTCACCCAATGTGAATTTCTATACTTGGGAGGAGAAAATATTAATGTTTTTTTCTTTCGGTTGCTATGAAAACCAGCATGGATAAAAATAAAATGAAGGAAATTTGGTGAGGACATTGGGAGGATGCATTCTGTGAGATTTCATCCAAATTGACCCACTGGTTACAGGGAAGATGTTGACACACAATTGATTCTGGACAAAGGGCAATCACAATAACTTGGGTGAGCTAAAAAAAACATCTGCTACATATGAAAGATATATACATAGGGTTATGGTTCAAAACGTTTTGAAGAGAATACATAATGGCGAGTATAAACAAAATAATAGCTACAAACATATAGAAGCTGCCAAAATTACTAAAAATAAAATCTTACTACTTTTTTCAGAAAATTGTTCCCTAAGTTAAAAAGAAGTTTATTTTTCCACCATTAAAATGAGAGATATAAACTGCAACTAATTAGATCTCATGAAATTTATGACCATGAATAATTTTCATAATGACTATGTTATCGAACAGTCTTGTTAGGTAAGGAAAACATTGTGGCAGAAATTTAGACCACTGAAATGAGCTATGAGAATTGCCACTAAATATGTTGTTTACAGATATTGATATTTGCCAGATTGCTTTCAAGAATTCTTTCTGGTAGAGACAAAAACATTGAAAACTGAAGGATACTCCACAAATTTCAATCTGAGCTAAACTTGTAATATGCACATCATCACTTGGCACTGAAGCTTCCAATAAAATATTGCCTATAGTTGGTGAGAAATAGCTTGGACAAGAATTTGATAAGTAAAACATTAAGGGCCTTAACTCCATCAAAACAAGTCAAATTTATACAATCTGGTAATATGCACATCTGCTCTTGGTACTGAAGCTTTCCATTAAGTTTCATAGAAATCTAGCCACCAATGGCTGAACTAAAAGTTTCAGTCTGATGTATATAAGTTAAAGTTTTCAGTCAACTGTATATAAGTATCATGTTGGATAAGGTTTAAAAATACAAATATATAATATTTTTTCTCTTTTCTTTCAAGAAATTTTTGGATACGTGAATTCACCCCAACGAGTGTAAAAAGATATTTGTGATCAGTACAGACAAACAATGGATTTTTACAACAGAATGACAAATCTTATATGTAACCCTTTTCCACATAAAATCAATTCTGCAGCGGACATTTTAGAAAACACATTATTATGCGAAAAATATGGAAAATCTCTATAATTTAAAGTTTATTTATTCAATAAGTTTGAAAACATTGTGGCAAAAGTCAACTGTTGTGAAGGTGTCAAAAAGTGCCTGTATGTGGGAAAGGGTTAAAGATCTAACTATCATCTACATTAAAGATCTAACTATCATCTACATTAAAGATCTAACTATCATCTACATTAAAGATCTAACTATCATCTACATTCAAGATCTAACTATCATCTACATTCAAGATAGAAACATTGTGCACTAATTGTGTATAGAAATCTACCCATATATTTAAAATTCTAATTGAGCCGAAACCTGGTAAATTGACATTCCCCTTGTACTGGATACTGATGACTTTTGAAAACATCACGTGCAATTTCTCCTTTTGCCACAATGTTTTCCACTTTTAGTCATAGGTTATCCATTCAATTATGGAGATTTTCTATGTTTTGACAAAATACGTTCAAAGTCGTCTGCTGCAGAATTGTCGTATGAGGGAAAGGGTTAAAACCACTGAAGATCGATTTTGGTTTGGATTGGCTCGTTTGTGATCTACACATATTGACCCTTTCCCACATACAGAAAATCTGAAGCAGACGATTTTAACAATATTCAGGAAAAACTATGTAAAATACTTATAAATATAAGTATAGTTATTGAAAAGTGTTGAAAATATCGTGGCAAAAGAAGAAATTGCTTATAATTAGCAATTTCATCTTTCACCACAATGTTTTCAAGTAGTGTCTGCTTCATATGATTCTGAAACTGGGAAAGGGCTCAAAGTACTAAAAACCTTTAAAGTCACTATAAATAGATGATCTTTCTGCATAAAGAAAAAGTCTTCTGTTGGGCTTTTGTAGCACATCAGATTTTTCGACAACACTGCACTTTCTATGTTCATTAAACATAATTAAACAAGATTGTTCTTGTTTCTGTAGCTGTTCCTTGTCTTTTCCATTCACTTCTTGCACAATTGCAATGATTGATGTGTTATTCACATCCCGTCACATTCATTTTCTGTCTCTCATTATGAAAATGTTCTGTTCCCATTGTATCTTAATAAAAGTCGCCTTCATTGCCATATATCCATAATAAATGGGACAAAATCATTACTGAATATCAAACAATATAACTTTTACTTCCACTAAGTTATTACTTGCCCAATTGTAGTATTTAACTATGACTATGTCAAATTCGTAATCTCAATTTCCAATCCACTAATGATTAAATACAAAATATCGTGAAAATGGTGCAGAGCCATGTCAGATCCATTTGTAGCAAACCTCAACCAATTTATAGACAAAATAAGGAATCTCATGACAGTCTTTTCATAACATCTACCTCAATGTTAGATGCAGTAAAAGGGCATAAATTGGAAATGTATCCGAGTTTGGCTGGACATGTATGTCAACAGCCAATGTTTGGTAAATTGTCAGAATATGATACCCCTTATGTATTGTTTATGTATGTCTACTTGAAGTTGATGAACCATGCTTGTTCTATAAATAGTAACTTCCCTCCATGCAGTCTCCAACGTGTCCACTTGATCCAAATACCATATTAGCAAGTATGCACAAACTCCACTTGTTTGTAGAGTGCCAAAACTTGATTGCAAAAGTGGTTAAAATCTTGCTTCAATCCCCGGGTTCTGTGTCTATCTTGTCTCTTTGTTTGATAGCATGCTCCAGCCAATTGAGCCACTGCCTTTTGTCATGTTGATCATTGGACATGAGGGTATGGGACTGACCTTTGTTTGAATCTTGAAATGACACCTTCAACAGGTTTTTTGCTGTAACAGGAAGAAAATGAACATTTTATAAACATCTTGGCACAAATAGGGAAACTCTCTATAAATGAATATATAATAATTAAATAGAGCTGAAAACATTGTGGCAAAAGGAAAATCTGTTCATTATTAGCAATTTCTCATTTTATCGCAATGTTTTCAAAATTCGTCTGCCGCAGGTTTCAGGAAGAGACTGTACGAATTTGATTTTTTTTTTTTGCAGCAGACATCCGATTTTGAAAAAAATATGGCGGGCAAATAGAAAACCCAACGATTCCATAAATATCACAATAGGTAAATTGTAATACCTGACTATTCCATAAATGTTTTACTGAGTAAATTGTAAAGCCTGACAATTCCATAAATATCATAAAAGGTAAATTGTAAAACCTGACAATCCATAAATGTTTTACCAAAGTACTTACAAGTTTGAGAGGAGCCAAAGGCAGATCGGAATGAACCCATTCTCACTTCGCCGTCTTTCAAATCTTCCACGACTAGATCTGATATAGGAATTGGGTCCCTGTACACCTGATAGTACTGTTGTCCGTTCTGGGAGACCGGCCGCGTCACAACCAGGATATTGTCAAACAATAACAACTGCAGCTTCTGTTCGAATAAAACTCAGGTCTAGGTAAGGCGGAAGGAGTTAACTACTTCCCACTTCTAATACGCATTTTGAAAACATTATGGCAACCGGGGAAATTGCTCAAAATTATCATTATTCTTTCATTGAAGGAGAATTCATATTTATTGCCAAGATATGTTTTGAAAGCTTTCTTACTATTCAACACAATCCCATGTTGACAGTATTCAAAAGTATTGTCTTGCTGAGTTAACAGAAAATGTCCTTAACCCTTTCCCTCATATGACAATTCTGCAGCAGACGACTTTGAACATATTTTGTCAAAAAATAGAAAATCTCTATAATTGAATGGATAACCTATGACTAAAAAAAAAAAGCAATTTCTTCTTTTGTCACTATGTTTTCAAAAAGCCATCTGAAAGCATCTATATGAGGGAAAAGGTTAAATAAGATTCTAGGCTATAATTTCGTTTTATGAAAAGTTTAACTTGGTATCTGTATGTGGTTAGATGTGTATGTGAGAAAAGGTTAACTGGGTATCTGTATGTAGTTAGATGTGTATGTGGGGAAAGGTTAACTGGGTATCTGTATGTAGTTAGATGTGTATGTGAGAAAAGGTTAACTGGGTATCTGTATGTAGTTAGATGTGTATGTGAGAAAAGGTTAACTCAGTATATGTATGTAGTTATATGTGTATGTGAGAAAAGGTTAACTCAGTATCTGTATGTGGTTAGATGTGTATGTGAGAAAAGGTTAACTGGGTATCTGTATGTAGTTAGATGTGTATGTGAGAAAAGGTTAACTGGGTATCTGTATGTAGTTAGATGTGTATGTGAGAAAAGGTTAACTCAGTATATGTATGTAGTTATATGTGTATGTGAGAAAAGGTTAACTCAGTATCTGTATGTAGTTAGATGTGTATGTGGGGAAAGGTTAACTGGGTATCTGTATGTAGTTAGATGTGTATGTGAGAAAAGGTTAATTGGGTATCTGTAGTTGGATGCTTTCAAAACAAAAGATTCTTTGAAATACCATATCAGGTTAATTTTTAAATAACGACTTTTGAAAACATTGTGAGAAAAGGATTAATTACTCATAATTAGCTATTTCTCTCTTGTGTCACAATGTTTTCAATTTTATTTAATATTTGTTCTTTCATTTATAGAGTGTTTCCATATTTGCGACTAAATGTTTTCAAAGACATCTAATGCAGAATTGCTCTATCTGACAAAGAGTTAGTTAATATGCCACTTAAGGTCCTTGAAATTTAAAAATCTGAAGAATATGGAAAGAAATACTATGTGCAATTTTTCACCATAATAAAAAGATTTGTAGGAAAATTGGTCATTGGGATCATTTTCTCCCATTTTCATCATGTTTTCATAATATATATATAATGGAGATGTGACTAAGTATGCAATATCAATAAAAATGTTTAGAAAACATTTCAGCTGACCAATTGTCAAAATACCCAATTTCTTCGTTTTTAAATTTATTATCAAAATTCAACACTCAACAATCACATCTTGACACCTCGGTTTTTGAAAACATCGTAACAAAAGGGAAAGGTATACAAAAAACATGATATTAATGTTACTTACGCTGCCTTTGTTATTCTTCAGAATTCCATTACAGAGTAGGGACTTAGAATTTTCTATTTCATCGTGTCTCTACAAAAAAAAAAAAAAAATTGGTTATTCATGTACATATTCCTTAACCCTTTCCCTTATATAGATGCTTTCTGACGCCTCTGCAGCAGACAACTTTTTCAAAACATAGTGACAAAAGAAGAAATTGCTCAAAACAAGCAATTTCTCTTTTTGCCACAATGTTTTCCACTTTTAGTCATAGGTTATCCATGTAATTTTAGAGATTTTCCATTTTTTTTACAAAATACGTTCAAAGTCGTCTGCTGCAGAATTGTCGTATGAGGGAAAGGGTTAAACCTTTTCCCACTTGCACATGTTGGCGCATCTGTGTTCAACACTTTTTAAAAACACTGTGTCAAAAGGAGCAATGACATATGATGAAATCTTTTTCAACTTTATTCAAATATTCTTTAGAGATTTATTATATTTTTGACTAAATGTTTTCAAAGTTGTCTGCTGCATATTTGTTGAATGTAGGGAAGGGGTGAACCCTTTATTGGTCATGCTTGTTCATGAAACTCATTCATTCACATCAGCTGTTTTACAGAGCAATGTTCATGCTTGTTTGTGAAACTCAAGTCATTCACATCAGTTGTTTTACAGAGCAATGTTCATGCTTGTTTGTGAAACTCAAGTCATTCACATCAGCTGTTTTACAGAGCAATGTTCATGCTTGTTCATGAAACTCAGTCATTCATATCAGCTGCAACAAACGACCTTTAACATGTCTACACTAAAGTACCGGAATTCTCTGCAAATGAATGTATAATAATTGATTGTGAAGTTGAAAACATTGTGGCAAAAGGAGAAATTGCCCATTATCTAAAAGCATGAAAAAGTGTTTGTATGAGAGAAAGGATTAAACTATATTTTACCTGTTCATCATAGAGATATGTGATTCTGGATCTAAAGTAGATACATTTAGCTTCTCCAGTTGACATGTCTGCTTCCTTAACTACTTTTTCCGCAAGTTTAATGGCCTGTGATAAATCTTTACAGTCCAATATGTCACCGTTACTCTGTAAATATAGGATACCAAAATATCAAAGGATGAAAAGGACATAAGTGATAGACAGTGGTGCCGTCATAGAGCGTCCGCCTCTTGTACTAAAGCTCCCGAGTTTGAATCCCATGATGAGCTGGTATATTTCCAGACAAACGGCATGAGTACTGGTTAAGACTCCAGGAAGCAGACATCGAGCGTGATTAATATAAGCTGAAAGCTTGTTTCACAATTGATGTAAAATAAATAAGCTTAAACTTAAAAGACACCTGAAATATCCTTGTATCATTCTGGATTGATATGAAACAAATATAAATAATTTTCAGATCCTTGCAACAATTTGAAAAGTTAGTACATCAGGAATTATGATGGAGGGTTTCAACTTACATATTTCTGTATGCTTTTTAACAACAATGGATACTTCATGAACTTTCCTCTTACACCATCTATAATAGAAATGTACAATGTGATTCATGTTCATTGTTTACCTCAAAGATTTTGGGAAATGGGAGAAAAAGCTAGTTTTTCAAATAGATTTTCAAAGGTTGTCTGCTTAAAAGGCATAATGCCATCTATATGATTTTGCTGATATTCAACCTTTTTTTTTTTTTTTATTCTGGTGGGCACTTTGGAAATAATTGTGAGAATAAAAAGACATAGTACGGTACCTAAGCAATAACTCCTTAACACATTTACAGCTGAGCATCAAGAACATATATATAATTTTCATAAACTTTATTACATGTATAATTCAATTTTTCCTGATGTTTGATTTTTCTTTCAGATATATAGACGCCTTCGAAGCAGACCAGTTTTGAAAACATGAGCAATTTCTCCTTTTGCCACTGTTTTCAACACTATTTGATTATTAACCCTTTCCCACATACAGACACTTTCTGATGCCTCTGCAGCAGACAGCTTTTGAAAATATTGTGACAAAAGGTGAAATTGTTCAAAACAAGCAATTTCTCCTTTTGACACAATGTTTTCAACTCTTTTCAGTATTTATATCTACATTTATGGAGCTTTTCCATGTTTTTAATGTCGTCTGCTGCAGATTTGTTGTATGGGGGGGAAAGGGTTACACTGACATTTACAGAGATTTTCCATATTCTTGTCAAGATGTTTTTAAAGACATTCCTGTAGCTTTGTTGTATGTTGGAAAAGGTCAAAGACTTTTGTATGACCAGGGGCGCGGGGGGGCATCAAATCTGCACCCTTTGCCTCTGTAACAAGTACACAACTGAGGAGTCAAGCAACAAGACTCACCAAGAAGAGCCCAGAGATCTAGTTTTCTACTGAAGGGCGACTCCTGACATCTTTGTAGGAAATCATCCACAGCTGGGTCCGTTTTCTTCTCATCTAAAAGCACTTTACCAAACACTTGATTTGCGCAAAATGGAATGTATGCTTTAAGGGATGGGACCTGTAAAACAAGAAAATTTGAATTATTTCTCCTTTTGCCACAATGTATTCTGATTTTAGTCGTAGGTTATCCATTCAATTAAAGAGATTTTCTATGTTTTGACAAAATATGTTCAAATTCATCTGCTGTTGTATGTGGGAAAGGGTTAATGTGGAAAAGGGTAAACTATTTGTGGTTTAGACTCATGAAAGGAAGCATAACTTACCCATATATCATTAAAACCAGATCAAAATATTTTGCTGTCTATATTTGGGATCTAATACCTTCGCATAAAAGGTCATCTCAAACCAACCCGGTACATTTAACTACTCATTTAGTCGGAACTACTTCTTCAACTCATGTATTTGTGTAATCTGCCCTGTTGATACCTAACAATGTGATTGTGTAATCTGATAGGCAGTCATCAGATCTATACGAGTGAGTGCCACAACAATGAAGGTTAGGTGTGATTTTCAATGAAATTGCACTTACCCATTCAACTAATTGTCTGCCTACTTGTTGTGTAGTCCCATCAGGTAATCTCTGTGTCTGAAGTCGGCTAACAAGGTCTGAAGTTTAAAAACAAAGTCATTTACATGTAATGTATTGCATAAAGGCCTAGGTTGTTTTTAAAGTCGACTGCTATGAACAATTCAGAGGAAAATCATGTTTTATTTGGTTGAATACAGTGGATAAGGAGGGAATTGTCTTTTCTTTTCCAACAATATTTGCTTTAACCCTTTCCCTCATACGACAATTCTGCAGCAGAGGACTTTGAACATATTTTGTCAAATAATGGAAAATCTCTATAATTGAATGGATAACCTACGACTAAAAGCGGAAAACATTGTGTCAAAAGGAGAAATTGCTTGTTTTGAGCAATTTCTTCTTTTGTCATTATATTTTCAGAAAGCCGTCTGCTGCAGAGGCGTCAGAAAGCGTCTATATGAGGGAAAGGGTTAAAAGCATTTTAACTCTTTCCCACATACAAAAAATCTACAGCAGAATAATAATGACTTAGGAAGTACATATGAAGAGGCAAAAATATGGATCATCCCCCATCAAAGTAAGTATCATTATTGAATTGAGTTCAAAACATAATGAGGAATTCCTCCTTTAGCCACAATTTTTAAAATTCATGTGCTGCAGATACGTCTGCAGGTGGGAAAGGGTTTAGTTGATTGCATCTGTGAAATGGTCAACATGCTAGAGGTTGTTCACACAGTAGGAAAGGGTTAACTCCTCTTTCTTTTTTCAATGTTTCATTACGTCATCTACTGAAGATGGATTCTTTCAAGGGAGGATTTCTTTTTGAGATTGTCACAGAAATACATCATAGCAATTTAATTTCATCTTTTTCCCAACCCTACAGCAGACAACTTACATTTGATGATTTCTCCAAATGTTTGCCAAACTTTTTATAAGTTTTAATATGCTCTCTCATTTTATCAAGATCATTTTATCCATATTTATAACCTATGACTAAAATTGGAAAACATTGTGGCAAAAGGAGAAATTACTCGTTTTGAGCAATTTCTTCTTTTGTCACTATGTTTTCAAAAAGCTGTCTGCCGCAGAGGCGTCAGAAAGCGTCTATATGAGGGAAAGGGTTAATAACAAGAGGGCCAAGAAGGCCCTAAATAGATCACCTGATTTATGGTTTAGTAGCACAAGTGCGACTGCTTATATCGGAGGAAATTTGATCAAGACTGGAAATGAAACTTCAAGGAGTGGACAATCTAAATGAAACAGCCTCTAAGGCATTAACTCTTTTGAACAGATTTAAAAAGAATCTCCAAAGAAACATTCCTGTGAAGTTTGGTTGATATTTGTCTGGGTTTAGAAGGAGATGTCGTTTGAAGCTAAAAATTTATTTTTACATATTTTCTGATGTCGCTTATTGGCTGTGTTTTTCATCCAATCCACATGGTTGAAGAAATCATGGAGAAGGTGGGTCACTGAAGGAACTTTTCCACTAAGTTGTCTTCATATCAGACAAGCACTTTCATCTGAATTAAATTTTATCAATCAATATGGCATGAACAATTTTGTTGAGTCACCCAAGGAACTTTTCTCCCAAATTATTTTGTAATAAGACAAGCCGATTCAGATAAGAAGAATTTAAAAGTTAACCCTTTCCCTCAAATAGACACTTTCTGACGCCTCTGCACTTTTAGTCATCGGTTATCCATTCAATTATAGAGATTTTCTATTTTTGGACAAAATATGTTCAAAGTCGTCTGCTGCAGAATTGTCGTATGAGGTAAAGGGTTAAGGCATTTTACCCCTTTTTTAATTCCAAAGCAACTTATGTTCTATAGTATATAGAATTTTAATTTTTGAACTCATTTAAAAGAGGAAAACCAAAGGAACATTCCTGTTAAGTTTGGTTGAAGTTGGTCAGGTGGTTTAGGTAGAGGTGTCATTTTAAGCTAAAAGTTAACGACGAAGGACACAGGTCACCTTGACACTTCAGCTTGGGTGATCTAAAACAGGGTCTAAAATCAATGAGTTCAACTTGACACTTCAGCTTAGGTGATCTAAAATCAATGAGTTCAACTTGACACTTCAGCTCGGGTGATCTAAAACAGGGTCTAAAATCAACGAGTTCAACTTGACAGCTGATGTGTGTCATCAAACAAGCTGAGAAATAAGGTTTGGCGCCTTATCGCAATAACCCTTTCCCCCATATGACAATTCTGCAGCAGACGACTTTAAACATCTTTTGTCAAAATATAGAAGATCTCTATAATTGAATGGATAACCTATGACTTAAAGTGGAAAACATTGTGGCAAAAGGAGAAATTGCTCGTTTTGAGCAATTTCTTCTTTTGTCACTTTGTTTTCAAAAAGCTGTCTGCTGCAGAGGCATCAGAAAGCATCTATATGAGGAAAAGGGTTAAACTCTGTTCATCTTCATTTATAGTGTGTACTTCTAACAGAAGATGAGCTTCAGACTGTAAATGACTGGCTTTCTTTGAAAACCATCCATAAGGTATTTTGCCACCAGTGTAGACTTGGATTAGCAAGTGCATCCACAAATCTGATCCAGATCTGCACTGTTCAATAAAAAGTCAAAGAAGCATCCAATCTAAGTAGCCTTTGCAAACCGTGGACAATCATATTACATAGTGTGGCTGTGCCAATTGGTAATTTTCTACACTTGTCAAAAGTTATTTCCTTCCCACATACAACAAATCTGCAGATGACTTTGAAAACACTTGGCAAAAGAAGAAATTGCTCATTATAAGCAAATTTCTCATTTTTCCACAATGTTTGGGAAAGTCATCTGTTGCACATGGTTAAAAAAAGAGGTTTGTATGTGGAACTAGAATGGAGTGCTCCCCGGAGCACGTGTGTCACCTGCCGGGGCCTTGTCAGAAAATGTTAATTTTTGACAGAAAAGGGGCAATAACTGATATAAAAAATATTTGGATTATCCCCCTTTTGTGAACCTAATATACACATTGATATAAACATTTGTCAGAAGTTTCAATCCAATCCTTTGAGTAGAAAAAAAGTAATTTGAAAATTTAAATCTTTGACAGAAAAGGGGCAATAACTCTGATATAAAAATATTTGGATTATCCCCCTTTTGTGAACCAATCACACACATTGATATAAACATTTGTCAGAAGTTCCAATGTAATCCTTTGAGTAGAAAAAAAGTTATTTGAAAACATGACGAAAAAGTGTGACGGACAGACGCCGGACAAAAAAAAAGTAATCCCTAAGTGCCTACCATGCTACGCAGGTGACACAAAAAGGTTATCTAAGGTTGGTTTTCATAGACCAAGGCTCAAATGTTCAATGCCTAAGGATTGTTTTTTATCCCTTTCCAACATAAACTTTGACACATTTGCAGCAAACAGAAAACATTGTAAGCAGTTTCTCCTTTTTGCCATAATGTTTTTAACTCTTTTCAATAATTATACTTTCATTTTATACATATTTTTTGCAGCCGATTAAGAATAGGGTCGCACTTATTATTCCTTCAGATGATTAACCCTTCCCCTCAAATAGATGCTTTCTGACGCCTCTGCAGTAGACGGCTTTTTGAAAACATAGTGATAAAAGAAGAAATTGCTCAGAACGAGCAATTTCTCCTTTTTCCACAATGTTTTCCACTTTGAGTCATATCTTATCCAATTTCAATTATAGAGATTTTCTATATTTTGACAAAATATGTTCAAAGTCGTCGGCTGCAATTGTTGTATGAGGGAAAGAGTTAACAAAAGCCTTGTGACTAGTGTCAATAGTCTTCACCAAATGGGCTAAATAGTCTATGTTGGAAAGTAGCTAGTTGCCTGGGAAGAATGTTGTGTGTAGTACGGGTACAAGTAAGCCATGCATTAGGTGAATTGGCTACCATGAAATAAGTGAAATATTGTTTAAAAACAGTATTAAACTGTTATCAATCATCAGTCAGCATATGTTTGCCAACACATTTTATGAAGTTGTCTCTTGTACATTTAATATACATGTATGTGGGAAATTGATTAATACAAACAAGAGGTCCATGTTGATTCATTCTTGTTCACCTGATTAACCCTTTCCCACATAAAACAAATCTGCAACAGACAACTTTGAAAACATACCCGAAACAAATTGGAAACTCCCTTTAAATGGAAGTACAATAATTGAGTAGAGTTGAAAACATGGAGACAAAAGGATAACATTGCTTGTTTTGAGCAATTTCTTCTTTTTTCGCCATGTTTTCAAAAAGCCGTCTGCTGCAGGTGTCAGAAAGCGTTTATATGAAGGAAAGGGTTTAATAGAACTGAAAGGTTTAAAATGTTCCTTATTTTAACATAGAAAATATAATCATCAAATAAATAGAACTGTTGAAAACATAGTGGCAATTATGAGCAATTTATCCTTTTGACACAATGCTTTCAAAAGTTGCCTGCTGCAGAGGCGATAGAATGTTACTCTATGAGGGAAACGGTAAACAGAAACTAAAGGTGTCCAGAGTCAGAATGACATATCAAATTTCTGAATGTTCACCCAATAGAAGAAAAAAGTGAGTGCAATTTGTGACGTTATAATGGAAGCTTCATTTTTAGACTGCGAGTAGGGCTAATGACAGTTTAATGGACAATAGTTTTTGACGCAGCGAAATCTAAAAATATGCCATAAAATATCATGATGTCAATAGCTAATGATGCAATCTTTGGAATATCAACCCTTTTTCTCTCTGATTATCAACTTTTCCAAATTTACCTAGAAAACTTATTTCTGAATACATAAAGAAAGTAATGTTCACATGAAACTGTTTTAATCCTTTCCTTTCATATAGTCGCTTTCTGATGCCTCTGCAGCAGACGGCTTTTTGAAAACATAGTGACAAAAGAAATTGCTCAAAACGAGCAATTTCTACTTTTGCCATGTTTTCCCCTTTTAGTCATTAATTGACAAAATATGTTCAAAGTCGTCTGCTGCAGAACTGTCGTATGAGGGAAAGGGTTAACACTTTTCCACTTACAGAAGCATCAGCAGCAGACCCCTTTTGAAAACATTGTTGAAATAAAATAATGGATTTTGATTAAAATGATCAATTTCTGCTTTTCTTCAGCATTTTCAGCCTGCTGCAGATTTGCTGTATGAGGGAAATTATCAATATAATCATTAATATTAAAGTTTTCATCATTTCAATCAAAAATTCTTTATATTTGTTCACCTGAAACAGTGACATTTTGACAGACATTGCATGTTTCCTCATAGAGGGATTAATAGCTCATGAGAAATTTGTCATTCAGTGACAATGTTTCCAACCTCTTGACGTATCCGTAGCAGACGTTAACCCTTTCCCTCATATAAACGCTTTCAGACGCCTCCGCAGCAGACAGCTTTTTAAAAACATAGTGACAAAAGAAGAAATTGCACAAAACGTGCAATTTCTCCTTTTGTCACAATGTTTTTCCACTTTTAGTCATAGGTTATCCATTCAATTATGGAGATTTTCTATGTTTTGACAAAATATGTTCAAAGTCGTCTGCTGCAGAATTGTTGTATGTGGGGAAGAGTTAAACTAAATGTTCTTTAGTTTGCCCTTTTGTACAGAGTATAAACATTAAAGATTGTTTCCCCCAGTTACTCCGAAGACTTTGGTCTATGTATTGATTAAATGAATATAAATTGCCTATAAATGGCTACTTCAATTGATTACTTAGCAGAGACAGTTAACCCTTTCCCTCATACAACAATTCTGCAGCAGACGACTTTGAATGTCTTTTGTCAAAACATAGAAAATCCCTATAATTGAATGGATAAAAGTGGAAAACATTGTGGCAAAAGGAGAAATTGCTCGTTTTGTGCAATTTCTTCTTTGGTCACTATGTTTTCAAAAAGCCGTCTGCTGCAGATTGCTTTTAAAACCATTGTGGCAAGAACAGAATTGGCTCATCATGAGCAATTTCTCCTTTTGCCTCAATAATTCAACTCTATTCAATAATTATATTTTCATTTATAGAGACTTTCCAAATTTGTGACCAGATATTTCCAAATGTTTCTGCTGCAGATTTGTTGTATGTGGAAAAGGGTTAAGTACTTTGAATCCTTTCCAAAGAACAAAAGATATTTTATTGGACATTGAGACAATGTCTCCTTTTGAAATATTTTTTAAAAACATTATGGCCAAAGGAGAAAATGTGCATTATAAGAAAATTTCTCCCCTGTTTGTCACAACGTATCCAAAATGTGTCTGCTGTAAAGGTGTCAGTAAGCGACTGTATGTAAGAAAGGGTGTAGTGAAAAGTTGACACCACTGTAGAGCCAGATCAAACTGTACAGAGTGATGAGGACCTACACTAAATGGAAATGCCATATGGTTGGTTTAGCTGCAGCAGTGCTCATACATCTTCGGTACCCAGGCTATTCATAAAATATATGATACCCTGTGCAAATTGGCTAGCAATACTTCGTGCAGACATGCACCACGATTTCCTCCGTAACTACACTGTAATTTTCGTGTCGCATGAGGTTTGTGTCATGTGGCCAATCAAGCGGCTACATTTCACCTCATAAATTATTCATGAGTACGAGATTTTTACAGCCAATTTGCTATAGACCTACCTTGATGTATAGGTACAAGGTCATCTATGTGGCCAAAGATCTGTTGAAGCTCACCTTCCGTCATTAAACAAAGCTTCTGCATGGAGTCCTTGTATGTCTGTAAACAAAGGGACATTACATAGTATAAGTCTTTCCAACATACACCAAATATGCAGCAGACAACTTAAAAACATCTTGGCAAAACTATGAACAAGAAAGAGAGCTGGGTTTTAAGGCACTGCAACACAAACAAGTCAATACGGACGGGAGTGAGAAATGAAGGTGAGCAAAAAATGACATTAACCTTTTCCCTCATACAAAAATTCTGCAGCAGACGCCTTTTGTCAAAAAATAGAAAATCTCTATAAATGAATGGATAACATATGACTAAAAATTGAAAACATTATGGCATAAGGAGAAATTGCTTGTTTTGAGCAATTTCTTCTTTTGTCACTATGTTTTCAAAAAGCTGTCTGCTGCAGAAGTGTCAGAAAGTGTCCATATGAGGGAAAGGGTTAATGAAGATGATGATGAATACAGGAAAGGAATATTATATTCTTGCATCGTACTCAAGTCAAAACCACACAAGTAAGTTTTTTGCATTCATTCGGGGACTCTTGACCTCCTGCTGGGAGTGCACTGATAGCTATGTTTACGCTCTGCCAAGAGGGGCCCATTTCATTCAAGAAGATTGTTTAAATTTCCACTATAAGAATGAAGTGAAATCTAACCAAGCCCGTTATGGTAATGTGTTGTATTTTACCAATTGACACAGCTTGAACAGGATTTTGATATGTAATCTCTATGCAAAACAAGTGATGCTGGGGAATAATTTGAACAATCTTGATTGAGGTTCACTAGACAATGCTACACACCAAACTTCTAAGCTCTAGGCATTTCAGTTTCAGATAATAAGTTTTTTTAAAAGCTTTTCCCTATAAACAGATGATCCTCTGGGTGGGGGCCAATTTTGAACCCAGAGACGTTATTTCAACAATATTGTTAGAGGACCAATAAACAATGCTACACACAAAATATCTATTTGTATATTTTGACTTTGATTTTTTAAGTCGTTTGCTGCAGGATCTTCATTTTTGGTAAAGAGGTTATGTTACCCCATTTTCTCACATACAACAAATCTGTAGAAGACAACTCTCAAATCTTTCCCTCATATAGATGCTTTCATACGCCTCTGCAGCATACAGATTTTTGAAAACATAGTGACAAAAGAAGAAATTGCTCAAAATGAGCAATTTCTCATTTTGATACAATGTTTTCCAGTTTTAGTCATAGGTTATCCATTCAATTATGGAGATTTTCTATTTTTTTACAATATGTTCAGTCATCTGCTGCAGAATTGTCGTATGAGGGAAAGGGTTAAAACACCTTGGAATACGGAAAATATCTGTAAATAATACAGCTTGTATAATAATTTAAGCATTGCTCCTTTTAACCCTTTCCCTCATACGACAATTCTGCAGCAGACGACTTTGAACGTATTTTGTCAAAACATAGACAATCTCCATAATTGAATGGATAACCTATGACGAAAAGTGGAAAACATTGTGTCAAAAGGAGAAATTGCACGTTTTGTGCAATTTCTTCTTTTGTCACTATGTTTGCAAAAATCCGTCTGCTGCTGAGGCGTCAGAACGCGTCTATATGAGGGAAAGAGTTAAGCAATTCTACTTCTGTCACCATGTTTTTCAAATACGTCTGCTTTATTGGAAAGGGTTAAATTGTATATTTTACTTACATTTTTTACAACTTTTAAATCCGCAATAAGATCCTGTTCCCCTTGATAAAGTTCATATATAGCCTGAAATAGAGAATCAATTATAAATTCATGTAGATAATATTTTTAAATCATTTTGTCTGATGTTTGATGTGTTTGTGAAAGGAAACTTTTGAAAGCAATATGGCAAACGGTATAATTGCTTAGAAATTTTCCTACAATGTTTCCAACTATCCATTAATATTGTACTTACATTATATTACAGAAGTATATATTGATTTGTTAGTCTAAGATGATGTCAAAGCTGACAACTCTCAAATCATGTATGGGATCAAATACACATTTGCCAAAATATTAAGCTTTAATGCATTAACAGATTAACTGATACAGAATCTGCTGTATTTAGACACCAGTTTATGCAGCAGAGGTCTTTCTATGGCAATTAGAGTAAACAAAAAAATAGGCATAAGCACCATATATATGATTTTTATCAAATTACTCTTTTATTTCTCTAGATGCAGTTGATGCAGTTCCGAAAATGGACAATCATGAACAAAAGTGACAGCTAGTATATTCAAATTTACTGAATCCATGCATACGGCCATCAAACTTGGTATGGTCGGTAAAAGAATAAGACATTTTGGAAAATGTAATTTAAGGTCACAGTTACTTTAATTCAAAAACATTTACGATCAAAATCTGAATAAGCTTTAAAATGTGTAAACACAAAACATTGTATATCAAGGTCAAATTGACTTTCAAGTGCATAACTGTTTATAACCAATACATGTAAATGATGACCAACAGGACCAGGTGACCAGGTTAAGCTTGCCTGGTTTTGACACTGGTTTTCATTGAACAATTGTCACAACTTTGTAGGAAAAAGAAATGTACTTTATAAAAACAAGAGGGCCATGAGGCCCTGGAATCGCTCTCCTGGGAATGGGCTATTTAAGACTTTACTCTTTCAGCACCAATGGAAATATCAACAATACAAACATTCTGACAAAATTGCAAGCTGCTCAAGTCAAATTGCGATCTCTATAGTGTTAACTAGATTGTTCTACAATTTGACCTAGTGACTTAGTTGTTGACCTGACCTGACCCATATTCAAACTTGGCCTAGATATCACTAAAATAAATATTCTGACAAAGTTTCAACATGCTCAAGCCAAAAATGTGGCTTCCAGAGTGTTAACCCTTTACCGGATATAAACACTTTTTGTGCCTCTACACTACTCTGTGGGAATCCGCTGTGGTCGAGTGGTTAGCGTCGGGGATTTCGAAACCGGGTGTCCCGGGTTCGATCCCCAGTCGCGGCACTACGGTCATGGTGGAGTGCCCTTGGGCAAGGCACATTTTCTAGCCTAGTACTGGTTTGTTTACCCAGGGATCATGAATAATTAAATTTAATTGCGCGCTAAATGACCTAAGCTGTCGATGCGCCATAAAACAATATACATTCATTCATTACACTACTCTGTGTCGCTTTCCGACGACCCTAATCAGTTTCAATGTAAACACTCTTCGACGACCCTAATCGATTCTAATCTATTTCAATGTAAACGCGTTCCGACGCCATTGGATTTTGAATGCTTTAAAAGTACATTTTTCTTGTGAAAATGTCCTCCAAAAGTATACAATTTGATTATTTACAAAGGCATCTCAGATTTAAAATCATAGTGTTACTATATAAAGTTTGTAAGTAAAAAGTGTCCAAACATGTGTAGTGTTTAAAAATTCAATACCCAGGTTGAATGAAATGCGTCGGGCAATGATAAGCTTGAAAATACCTTATTCCTATGCAAAATATACGTAACCATTTGCAATTGTTTAATGTAATTATTTCACAAGGGTTTTCTAATATTATATCACTATGCACCATATAAAGATTGAGTCGCGACACATAAAAATAGACAATCAGTTTTGTTCCAAATCTTGAGACAGCTTGTATCAATTTACATAATTGCAATGCCGGCTTTTGGTCATAAATGTTCTCCAAAGACTTCGATAATTGTTGTGCGACGATTTACGAACAATGATGACCCTGATCACTGATCAGTCTTAACAGAAGAGCATAATTATTGATTTGAATATTCCTAACTATTGGAAGGCGGGTTTTCATTTGACATGGTATTATTATGTGTAAACTACGTGCAATCCAGATCAAATGGAAAATTACTGACACATGCAGTAACAAGAGGCCCAAGAGGGCCAGTATCGCTCCACGGCCATAAGGCAAAAATAAAATCTCCAAACAGCCCTGCCCCGTGGTGGCTATTTTTTTTACCAACCACCATGGCTTAAAGGAATCTTGTAGAGTGTCACCAAAGGAATGTTTCTGCAAAATTATTTGAAAATATGCCCGACACTTTCGGAGGAGAAGATTTTTTAAGTTTTCACTATGGTCATATAAGTCAAAATAGCCCCGCCCTCTGGCGGCCATGTTTTTCGACCAATCAACATGGCTTGAAGGAATCTGATAGAGGGTCACCCAATGAACATTTCTACAAAATTATTTGAAAATCGGCTGAACACTTTCGGAGAAGAAGATGTTTTAAGTTTTCACTATAGCTATATAACGCAAAAAAGCCCCGCCCCCTGGCGGCCATGTTTTTCGCCCAATCAACATTTCTTGAAGGAATCTAATAAAGGGTCACCCAAGGAACATTTCTACAAAATTATTTGAAAATCGGCCTGACACTTTCGGAGAAGAAGATTTTTTAAGTTCTCACTATTTTTTTCTTTCGGTTGCCATGGAAACCAGAATTTTGAATGGATCAAAAAAAATTGAAGGAATTTAGTAGAGGACATTGAGAGGATGCTTCCCATGAAGTTTCAACCAAATTGGCCAAGTGGTTAGGGAGAAGAAGTCGTTTAAAGGAAAAAGTTAACGCACGCACGCACGCACGGACGCACGACAGACAATTCGCCATGACATAAGCTCGACTGGCTTTCAGCCAGTGGAGCTAAAAATGACCTTGACAACAGTGCTTTGTAGTTCACTTATCCCTTTCTTCATATTATAAAATCTGGAGCAGACGACATTTGAAAACGAGAGAAATTGCTCTCAGCGTAATGATCCCAAACACAATGAAGCAACCCTGTATGAATCTATTCTTCTGCTGTAGAAATTGTCTGTACGTGGGAAAGGGTTAAAGAGTTTTAATTTTTTGTCAAGATGTTTTTAATTTCGTCGGCAAAATTGTTGAAAGAGGAAAGGGTTTATGCACACGTGTTAAGTCGGTTCTTTGTCAGACCGATCAGGAGTTGTAATCATATTTCCGGTGTATACCGGTTTTGACAATCAAGTAAGCTACTGGGTAATACCCCTTTCACAGAATGATGTAGATTCATTTTGACGCAACTAAAGCTGACAAGTTTGGTAAACATTGCAGCAAAATGAGAAAGCCTAAATGCATTAAATGTAATAGATAACTTTTGCCAGAATGATTTGAATTAATTCAGAAATAATACTTTCATTTTTTATAGATTTTCTTTATTTTTGTCCCGACATTTTCACAATCGTTTGCTGTGATTTGTTGTAATGGAAAAAGGGATGAACAGCTGACATAAGTGGTTATTGTTTTCATTTACACAATACCGGCGGGTCTTTGATTGATTGATCTAGTTACACTGCGGAAAGAAATCAGAAGGGCAATAAAATGGGTCATTTACAGGTGCAAATAAGAATTGCGTGTTATAACACTTCCACAACACTGAAGCCGTTTTTTTTCTGGCTTCACCTGTCCGGCATTCAATCAGATATTTCTGATCTGGAAGTCGTTTCCGATGATTGTTCTTCTTTCGACAACGATGTTTTCTCTGTAGGAGCTTGGAATAATGAGTTTCAACAACCAAGTGTAAGTAAACAAAGAACTAAATCGTCCTTGAGAATACAGGAAAATACACAAACATGTGTTTACATTTGACCTTTTTTTTTGGTTGACAATTTTCTATTGCCGATCTATTTCTTCAAAAAGGAAATGGTTAGAAATGAAAATGTAAGGATATTAGACATTCAAAATATTTATATGGGATGTTTTTACATTTATTCTCGTGGAATCGACTTTGAATCATGAGAGGAAAATGGGGCATTTCTGCATTAAGTTTTACTAATTTTACTCCTGTTACTAAAATGTCACAGAGTTGACTTTTGAAAACTTCGTAGAAATTTAGTCATATTTCCTTTCCGGAGTATCTGATTTTAAAAAATTCAACTTGAAATTGCTGTTGTTTTATTCTGGAGTAATTTCACTTGTTTTTTGTGTTTTTTTGCAATAAAAATATTTGAAAAGGTAGACATGAGCAAAATACATTCATCATTTTCAAGAAAAATAAATAAATAAAATTGCTCTGCTTTCGTCTCCTGTTTTGCTTCAGATCTCTTCATGCTAAAATAGCGTATTTTACACCAGTGTAAAGATAATTTAATTTCCCACAATGTTTATTCTGACCTATAAAAGGTAGTTACAATATTTTATACAGATTTTTGGGTTTAATTAGGACATGTGTCAAATTCTTATGATTTTCCAAATACCCTGTATGGAGATTGTGTAGAGGCTTTTATCAGTAGTTTATTGATTAATGGTTTATCATATATGGAGCTAATATAGGTAAATAGGCAGTAAGGCTATCCAGTAAAGGGTTAACAAGATTTTCATTTAATTTGGCCTAGTGCCCTAGATTGTGACAGGACATAACCCATATTCCAACTTGGCCTAAATATCATCAGGACAAATTTTCTGATAAAGTTTCAACATGCTCAAGTTTAAAATGCGGCTTCAAGAGTGTTAACAAGATTTTCCTTAAATTTGGCCTAGATATCATTTATACAAACATTCTGAAAATATTCCAAGCTGCTGAAGAGAAAAATTGCGGCCTCCAGAGTGTTAACAAGATTTTCCATCAATTTGGCCTAGTGACCTATTTTTGCCCCGGCATATTCAAACTTGGCAAACACGCCGAATGCCAGACAAAATGCGATCACAATAACTCACCTTGAGCACTTTGTGCTCTGTGAGCTAAAAATATATTCCTCTGATTTTCTTATTAGCCTTCTTATTAACATCTTCAAAACTTAAATGACAGTATAATCATCAAATAGAGTGGAAAACATTGTAGCAAAAGAAGAAATAGCTCATGTGAAATTTCTCCTTTTTCCAATCCAAAATATATTTTCAAGTTGTCTGCTGCACATACGTCAAAAAGCATCTGTGTGTGAACAGTCTTTTCAGGCGGCATCAACTTTCTCTCGTACAATGATTTTTAGTTCAAAGCAAACGTCTTAAGAAGACATTTTTTCCTAACTTCATCCTTTCCCTCAAACAACACATTGTAGCAGAAAACTTCGAAAGTACATAATGTATGTAGGCAAAGCAATTGAAAATCACTTAGAGTGAAACTTTTATTATTGAATAGAGTTTAAAACATGGCAAAAAGATAAATTGCTTATTATTTCTCGTTATGTACCGGTACATGGTTTTCAAAAGTCGTCTGCTGCAGATGCATCAAACTGCGTCTCCAGGAGTGACAGGAAATGAATCTTTGATGTATATCAAATACATTACAAGTAACTGTGAGATATGATGACAAATTAAGTGCTTGAATTATATTTGATAACCCGAGAAGAATTATATTTGATAACTAGAGAAGAATCATTTCAACAATTTTCCTGATACAAACAACTAGTAAAACCTAGAATGGAGTGCTCCGCGGAGCACGTGTGTCACCTGCACCTGCTCATTGAAAGTGTGACAAACAGACCGAAAGACGCCGGACAAAAAAAAAGTAATCCCTAAGTGCCTACCATGCTACGCATGTTGACACAAAAACAGTGAGAAATGGAGAAATTCCTCAATTTTAGCATTTTTTCCTTCTCTCACATTGTTTTTAACTCTGAATCGGAATTACATTTCTAATTTTTTAGAAGTAATATATTTTTCTTAGAATAGACGCTATAAATCACAATGTCAGGTTGCTTGAAATATCAAATAAAGCAAGTGGTAAAAATATTGTTGGAAATAGAGAAATATTTTAATTTTCCCATATTGTTGTCAGGTTTGCATAAAATAAACCGGACACTACCAAATTTCCAAGATGATAAGATTTTGTCCTCAGATGATTTCAAAGCAGAAGACTTAAAACATATCAAGTATGAGAACATATAAATCCATTTAGGGCAGCTAAATGTGTCCTATGCCTCGTCTAAAATAGAAATCTTTAAAGGACAAGTGAGATTGATTTAGAATATCACAAAAATCTTTTCCATTTTCTGATAGTAGCCTGTCCATACAAAAAGACACAAGTTGGGATTGCTCTACAGTGTAGCAGATCGTCCTGTTCATCTGCTCAGTCTTATCAGAGTCTACACAAGTTGAGAAAATATAAACTGGATCTGAGCTGTCAATAAAAACCAACTTGTACATATATATACCAATGGAATTTGTTTTGTTTGTCTTCTTTAACACTTTCTCTCATATAAACACTTTCGGACGCCTCTGCAGCAGACAGCTTTTTGAAAACATAGTGACAAAAGTAGAAATTGCAAAAAATGTGCAATTTTCTCCTTTTTCCACAATGTTTTCCGCTTTTCGTCATAGGTTATCCATTCAATTATGGAGATTTTCTATGTTTTGACAAAATACGTTCAAAGTCTTCTGCTGCAGAATTGTCGTATGAGGGAAAGGTTAAAAGTATCTAATGATGAAATTGTCAGGCCTGGTAAAGTGGAATGACAATTATTGATAAAGACTTTTTCAGAGCTTATCTTATTTTTCTATTTTCTTTTTTAACAAATGTGATCTAGTGCAATACTGCAACTCTGTCGAATTAGATTTGTATAAACCTTTCGAACGTTCATACACTTTCTGAAACCTCTGCAGCAGACGAGTTAAACAAAAACATTGCAGAAAAAAGAAAAATTTGCCCATAATGCTCAATTTCATTAAATAATTGTTCTTTCCTTTTTACGGTTTGCATTATTGTGGAAACTAGAACTATCACTGAAGATGATAAATACCCCCTAAACAGCACCTTGACCTACACAATAACTTAATAAGTAAAAGGGCCATAACTCTGTAAAATAACATGCAATTGTAACTCCTTTAGGATATGCACATCTCCTCTTGGTATAGAAGCTTCATGTAAAATTTTATTTAATTCCACTCAGTGGTTTGTAAGAAATAGGCCTGACAAAATATGGCTTCCGACCGACAGACAGACAAAATGACACAGTGAAGGGGTTATAAAAAGGAGAAATTGCTCATAATGATCACTTTCTCCATTGGCCATAATGTTCTTAATTTTCTTTAATAATTACTAAACGGTTTCAGATTCATCCACTGAAGATTATGTTGTATGTGGGAAAGGGTTGAGGAAGGATATCATAGTTGACAGTTGCTCTCAAACCGATTTCATTTAACCCTTACCCATATAAGTTAGATTTGTTTAACCCTTTCCCACATACAACAATTCTGCAGCAGATGAAAATCATATTGACTAAAACATGGGAAATCTCTATAACTAAAGGTACAATTAATGAAACAAGAGGGCCATGATGGCCCTGGATCGCTCACCTTAATTATACAATGTACTGCAATTAAAAACACATAAAGACAATTATTCTGAATACAACCTCCACAGTGTTAACAAGATTTTCCTTCATTTGGCCTAGTGATCTATATATTTTTACCTGATATAACCCATATTCCAACATGGACTAGATATCATCAAGACAACATTCTGACAAATTTTCAACTTGCTCAAAGTAAAAATGCGGCCTCCGGAGTTTGAACAATATTTTCCTTTATTGACCTTGTTTCTGACCCAATATGACCCATATTCAAACTTGATCTAGATATAATTCAGACAAACATTCTGACCAAATTTCAAGCTGCCAAAGCAAAAAATGCGGCATCCAAAGTGTTAACAAGATTTTCCTTCAATTTGGCCTAGTGACCTAGTTTTTGACCCTACATGATCCATATTCGAACTTGGCTTAGATATCATTTAGATAAACATTCTCATTAAATGTCAAGCTGCTGTAGCAAAAAATGCGGCCTCTAGAGTGTTAAAAAGATTTTCCTTCAATTTGACGTAGTGACCTATTTTTTGACCCAACATGACATTTGATCGAACTTGACTTAGATATCACCAAGAAAAACATTCTGATAAAGTTTCATCATGCTCAAGTTAAAAATGCAGTATCAAGAGTGTTAACACGATTACCCTTCAATTTGGCCTAGTGACCAAGTTTTTAACCCAGCATGACCCATATTCGAACTTGGCCTAGATATCATTTAGACAAAAATTGCGGCCTCTGGAGTGTTAACAAGATTTTCTTTCAATTTGACCCACCATGACCCATGTTCGAACTTGACCTACTTCCTGCATAGGTGAGCTAAAAAGTTGAAAACATTTTGGCAAAAGGAGAAATTGCTTATTAGAGCAATTTCACCTTTTGTCACAGTCACAGTGTTTTCAAAAGTCGTCTGCAACAGAGGCGTCAAAAAATGTCTATATGTGGGAAAGGGTTAAGCAGACCACTTTGAAATCATCCAGGCAAAAATATGGAAAATCTCTATATATATATATATATCAAAGAATTGTTCTTGAATAAAGTTGAAAACATTGATGCAAAATGAGAAATTATCCATTCAATTAAAGAGATTTTCTACTTTTGACAAAATATGTTCAAAGTCGTCTGCTGCAGAATCGTCGTATGTGGGAAAGGGTTAAAGGGTTATGTCAATAATTGGATTTTACATAGCTTCAATGTATTTTCTATGTCGAAAAAAGGGGTTACAATTCTAACAAAAGCCTTGACAAAGTTATCTACTCTTGTCTGTTGATGGAGGTAATGATGGTAAACAAGTATTGTAAGTTTCAAAGCAATATCTGCAATGGTTTTGAAAACAAGTGAGGTTGTACCAAAAAATTAACCAAGGTGTGACACCAACGCTGAGATGAGTAGGACAGGTTGTCTTTTCTTCGATAAGTCCTGCTAAAAATTGCTCAATATGAACAACTTCTCCATTTTCAATGATGTTACCATATTGTCTCATAGAGATGGATGTATAATGTATATAATTATGTGGGAAAGGGTTAAAACAGATTTTAGATATATCTAAAAAGACAAAAATTGATCATAAGATATTAACACATGTTTTCAATTTTGACTAAGCTAAACACGTCATATAACTTAATGGGCCAAATCATGATGCACTAACAATACAGCTCATGAAAATCAAAATACGGTATATTATATCCAGTTTCCACATTGGAAACGATTACACATTTACAGGTAATAACTCTTTCCCAGCCATACAACACATCTGCAATGGGATTGATGAAGAAGTGTCATCCTGTCAAGGTGGGGCGACAGAATGTTTTTCTTACCTCTTGCAGTTTAATATCTTGATTACTGAGTGAGGAAATCATCGTTCCGTCCTCACTCATCATGTCACTCCACGTCCGACACAGTCTCTGTTTACCTGGTGAAGGGGGTGGGGCTTTATAGGGCGATACATTGGAACGAGATATATGCTGGGTGGAGTTGGGGATTTTGAAGCTCAGTGTTCTCTGAAAATAGAAAGCGATACTTTACTGTTTAAATTTATTTCTTAATTTGCCGGTTTTCAATGTGTTTAACTCTTTCCCAGCAAAACTGCAGCAGATTACTTAGAAAACATCTTTACATAAATATGGCAATTCTCCATTAACAACAGTATAACCATTGAAACAAGAGGGCCATGATGGCCCTGGATGGCCCACCTAAGTTATGTTATGTGATATGTCATGTCAACCACAATAATTCATTTTGCAGTCCGGTAAGCCTAAGAAGTCTGGTATAGCTCCACTTCCAGATAGGTCACCAATGAAATGTACAAGGTAGTATATATTTTCTAAGAAGATAATTTGCTAAATCTTACACCCTACCCTGGCCATTGAGGATAAAAGAGCCCCAGTCCCTGGCGGAGGTAGAGGGTCACCCAATGAACATGTCTACAAAAATGTTTGAACAGTTTCACTTTTTTTTTTTACTGATGCCATATGGGGCCAAACAGCCCCGTTCTGGAGACCATGTTCTTTTACCAATCAGTATGGTTTGAACGAATCTCATAAGGAACAATTTTAGAAAATAATTTGAAAATCGGTCTAATACTTTGGAGGATGACATTGAGAGAATGCTTGCTGTGAAATTGGTCTCGCCTTTGGAGGTGAAGAGTTTCAAAGTTTTCAATATAGCCAAATGAGGCAAAACAGCCCAGTGGATACAGTGGAGAAGCCATTGAAAGCCAAAAGTTGATGCACACACACATGAAAGATAATTCACCATGTAATAAGCTTTCAGCCAGTGGAGATAACAATTTAAGGAAGTTTCAATGATGACATTGAGTGAATCCTTGATGTGAAGTTTTATCTCAATTTACCCACTGGTTACAGAGGAGAAGATGAAGACTGATGCATACAGAGCAAAGGGCAATCTCAATAACTGACCTTGAGCACTTTGTTTGCTCCACTTATTTGAAATGTCATACTTGTTGAAGGTATATAAACAAGAGGGCCAATATACCTAAATCAATCACCATCCAATGTGTTAGTGCTTATATAGAGGAAATCCTATTAAGACTGGGGGAAAATGCAAAGAGCAGTTACTGTAAATGAAACAGCATATCAGTGATGTATACATATTTTAAATAAGCTGCAGAAAAATAACAACAAATGACACAAAAACATCTGCTGGAATATATTTGGCATCTTAAACCTTTCCCTCATTTAGACGCTTTCTGATGCCTCTGCAGCAGACAACTTTTTGAAAACATAGTGACAAAAGAAGAAATTGCTCAAAACGAGCAATTTCTCATTTTGCCACAATGTTTTCCACCTTTAGTCATAGGTTATCCATTCAATTATAGAGATTTTCTATTTTTTGATAAAATACGTTCAAAGTCATCTGCTGCAGAATTGTATGATTGTCATATGAGGGAAAGGATTAAGACTGGGGGGAAACTGCAAAGAGCAGTTACTGTAAATGAAACTGCATATCAGTGAAGGATATTTTAAATAAGCTGCAGAAAGTCAAAAATAACACGTAATTACACAAAAACATCTGTTGGTATTATGTTTGGCATCTTAAATTTTTCTTACTTGCAGACCCTTTTTGATTCATCTGCAGCAAATAACATTGAAAACATCATGTGGACAAATGTAGTAAAATCAAATTCATTGAATTGAGTGGGAAACATTGTGGCAAAAGGAGAAATTGCTCATCATGAAAGGGTTTAGATATACAATACAAGCTATTTCTTGTTTTGCAACAATGATATCAAAAGTCGTCTGCTGCAGATGCATCAAAATGCATTTTTTGATGCATCCTTAAGTGGGAAAGAGTTAAGATTATAAGTAATTTCTGCTTTGGCCATATTGTTTTCAAAAGTCGTCTGCTGAAAAGGCATCAAAATGTACCTGTTTGTGGTAAAGCGTTAATTGCGTTATGTTTCATTAAAACCCTTTCCCTCATATAGACGCTTTCTGACGCCTCTGCAACAGACAGCTTTTTGAAAACAGTGACAAAAGAAGAAATTGCTCAAAACGAGCAATTTCTCCTTTTGCAACAATTTTTTTCTACTTATAGTCATAGGTTATCCATTCAATTACAGAGATTTTCTATTTTTTTACAAAATATGTTC
The DNA here is from genome assembly GCA_031761405.1 of Serripes groenlandicus. Classification (NCBI taxonomy): domain Eukaryota; kingdom Metazoa; phylum Mollusca; class Bivalvia; order Cardiida; family Cardiidae; genus Serripes; species Serripes groenlandicus. The sequence goes on along the minus strand of JASEVX010000007.1, from coordinate 72,735,977 downwards.
AAAGTCGTCTGCTGCAGAATTGTTGTATGAGGGAAAATGCTAAAAGAAGACTCTCAAGTACAATCTGTAATATCTTGTAAACAACATAAGAGCTCTGCTGGAACTGGGATGAACGTTACCATGAAGAACCCTCAAAACAACATGACAAGTTATTAATACAATACAGAGAAGGCTGGTCTCATCATCTGATTTTCATGAATGTCGTCTACTGTTTCCAACATACAACAAATCTGAGGCAGACGATTATGAAAAAGTCTCTCCAAAGTATAGAAATGTTTATTATTTCAAAAGCTGTGTTCTACACCTGCATCAAAAATTAAATGTGGATTCATGTTGCAAAGGGTATTAACATTTATTGTGTATTTAATTATATATTATATTCCCACAAATTTGAAAACAACTACATAAACAAGACCTCAGGCTGAGGGTGTCTCACCGTTCTAGGAAGACCAGATTATATTAAATAGTATCAATATGCAAAAATAAAGTAAAGTTGATGAAAGTTAAAAAAGTAAGTGTCTGTCAATGCATTGTTATTAATATGTCATGATAAATAATAAACTCACTACATGTATATATCTTAATACGTTTATTCACACATGAAATATAGACTGATCAATAATACTACATTAAATTGTAAGTAATTGTAAGTAATTGCAATTAATCACTATGATTGTGTTTTATTTCATGAAGATTTGATATCAAAAATGAATTCTAGTGACCTAGTGTTTGACCTATCATGACCTAGTTTTGAGCTTAACCGAGATTTGTTTGAGAGACAAGTGTTCTGATAAACTTTCATGAAGAATGAATGAAAAATGTGGTCCTTACAGTCAAAAGTAACCAAGGTTAAGTTTTAGGTTAAGTTACCTAAGCAAGAGGGCCATGATGGCCCTGGAATCGCTCACCTGATTATTTATTTTTTACTTTAGCTATATAAGCCATAGTTTCCAACCAATCAACATGGCCTGAAGGAATCGGATAGAGGGTCACCCTAGGAACATTTTTACAAAATTATTTGAAAATCGGCCAGACACTTTCGGAGGAGAAGATTTTTTTAAGTTTTCACTATAGCCATATAAGGCAAAATAGCCCTGCCAACCATGTTTTTTTGACCAATCAACATGGCTTGAAGGAATCTGAAAGTGGGTCACTTAAGGAACATTTCTACAAAATTATTTGAAAATCGGCCCCACACTTTCGGAGAAGAAGATTTTTTAAGTTTTCACTATAGCCATATAAGGCAAAATAGCCCCGCCCCCCCCCCCCCCCCCCCCCCCCCCCCCCCTGGCTTGAAGAAATCTGATGGAGGGTCATCTAAGGAACATTTCTACAAAATTATTTGAAAATCGGCCAACCAGTTTGGGAGAAGAAGAATTTTGAAGTTTTTTTCATTTTGTTGCCATGGAAACCAGAATTCTGCATGGATCCCAAAAAATTGAAAGAAATCTGGTGAGGTCATTGAGAGGATGCTTTCTGTGAAGTTTAATCCCAATTGACCCACTGGTTACTGAGGAGAAGAAGTTGACGCACGACGCACGCCGGACAAAAGACGATCACAATAACTCACCTTGAGCGAAGCTCAGGTGAGCTAAAAAATGTGATTTCTAGAGTGTTCACAAGGTTATTCGAACATTTGACCTAGTGACCTAGTTTTTGACCCCTTATGACATATTTGTGAACTTGACCTAGATTTGAGGAAGAAAAATCTAGTGGTTAAAATGAGTTAAGATTGAATTAAGAAAGAGACTTCTAGAGTGTTTAGAAGATTATTCCAATATTTGACCTAGTGACATAGTTCTTGAAACCCCATGACCCAGATTTGATGGAGACAATTGTTGTGTTTAAATTTCATGAAGATTGAATATCAAAAGTGAATTCTAGAGTGTTCACAAGTTTATTCTAACAATTGACCTCGTGACTTAGTTTTGAACTTGATCGAGATTTGATGGAGATAAATGTTCTGACAAACTTTCATGAACAATGAATGAAAAATGTGGCTTCTAGTCAAAGTTAACCACGGTTAAGTAACTTAAACTAGGGTAAAGTTAACCAATGTTAAGTTTTGGCATACTATGACCTTGACCTTAATAATTTTGATGTTGAATGATGGAAACAAATGTTTTGATAAATTTTTATGAAGATTAAATGAAAAATGTAGGCTCTACAGTCAAAGTTAACCAAGGTTAAGTTTTGAGATTAAGTTACCTTACCAAGGTCAAGTTCTGCCAAATTATGACCTTGACCTTGAACATTTGAAGTTGAATGATGTCCCATGACCCAACAATACATCTGATAAAGTTTTAGAAAAATTGCAGGAGGGGTTTCTAAGATATAACAAAGGTTAATTAAGTTACCTAACCAAGGTCAAGTTCTGCCAAATTATGACCTTGACCTTGAATGATGTTCCATGAATCAACAATAACTCTTGACAAAGTTTCAGAAAATTTACCGTAGGGTTTCTGAGATATAACCAAGGTCAAGTTCTGCCAAATTATGACCTTGCCCATGAAATGTTGATGTTGAATTATGTTCCATGACCCAACAATACATCTGACAAAAATTTAGAAAAATTCCAGTAGGGATTGTCGAGATATAGTTATTTGTAAAAGTGGCCTCACTCCACTATGGTGGGCGAGACAAAAAGGGAAAATCTCAATAAATGATAGATTAAATATTGAATTGGGTTGAAATGGAGGAGGAATTGCACAATATCAGCAATTTCTCCTATTAACACAATGTTTTATAACCTCATCTGCATTAGAGGCGTCAAATTGCCTGTGTAATGGGAAATGAATATAAATTGTCTAGCCCTTTTCCATGAAACAGACACTTTTCAACAGCTCTGCAGTAGACAACAATTGGTAACATTGTATCAAACACTCACTGAGACATTCAAATTGAGCTAAGTTTCCTTTTCCCACAATGTTATCAACTCTGTATCAAAATAACACTTCCAATTATGAAAATGTTACATTTTTATCCTCAGATATATTGGACAAAAAGGATGCCGAATCAGGTTAAAAGTTAAACCTTTCCGGAATTCCATGATGTACAGGGTATCTGCATCAGACGTTTTTTGGAATTATTTCGGCAAAATAAGAATTTGCTACTACGAAATCTGTTTTTCATCATGAAAACCTATTTCGATGCATCTGCAGAAGATTAATTTCCCATGTTCCTGCATTTTCTTTTAAACTCGATTCAATAATTAATTTTCCATTATTTTATAGAGATGATTAAAGTTGTTTGCTTTAGATTTGTTGTTTGTGGCAAAGAGGGCTTACTGAAGAATTATTTTCTGTTACAAATAGGCTTTCTAATTAGGAAGAATTCCATAAAGAGAGAAGACATAAACAAATACTTAAATAACAATATGAGATACTAATAAAGTAGTCTGAGGCCAGAATGGTGTCTCTTGATGCCCTCTTAACATTGAATAACACTTAATTAGGCGAAGATGATTGGCACACTTGACAATTTCTTAGATGACAACTTTTCAAAAAAATAACTTTTGGAAATAAATAATGGTAAAAGGACAGTTAAAAATAAGCAATTTCTCCTTTCCCTACAGTGTTTACAACTACATGTATATCTAATGGTTACTCTTTCAATTTTAGAGATTTCCGCTACAGATTTGTTGTAAGTGGGAGAGGCTTAACCCTTTCCCTCATATCGATGCTTCCTGTTCCTCTGCAGCAGACGGGTTTTTGAAAACATATTGACAAAAGAAGAAATTGCTCAAAACAAGCAATTTCTCTTTTTGCCACAATGTTTTCCACTTTTAGTCATAGGTTATTCGTTTATAGAGATTTTCTATTTTTTGACATATGTTCAAAGTCGTCTGCTGCAGAATTGTTGAATGAGGGAAAGACAGGCAACACAAAAGTGAGTCATTTTTACTTTTCCAACAATTTGGTCTCAAATGTTTCAAAACTAAACTCAAATTCAAAGTAATGTCTCCCCCTCAGATAATAACCCTTTCCAACTATCTTATGACATATCTTCAGCAAACGACTTTTGTCACAATGTTTTAAGCTCTATTCAATATTCATGAAGATATTTCTTAAGTTGTATGCTGCAGATTTGTTGTTTATGGGAAATGGTTGACATAGCAGACCCTAAAAATATCATGTCAGGCAATTTTCTGAGTAGATTGAACTCATGATGAAAACAAGTTTACTGTAATAAATTTGAATATAATTATATAAACAACATAAGTTTACTGTAGTGCATTTGAATACATATATACACAAGGTAAGTTTACTCAAGTGTATGTGAAGACATTATACACAAGGTAAGCTTACTGTATTATATTTGAATACATATAAACAAGGTTATTTACTGTAGTAAAATTGAATAAATATACACAACATCAGTTTACTGTAGTAAGTTTGAGAACATGACTTTGTAAACAAGGTTAGTTAACTGTAGTGTATTGCAATACATGAACACATAAACAAGATAAGTTTACTGTAGTGAAATAACATAAGTTTACTGTATTATATATAAAACAAGAGGCCCATGAGGGCCTATGCTCTACTGGCATTGATCTGGCTTGTTTCAAAAGGAACCAATATGTCATCAATATTCAAATACCATCTAAGTTTGGTGAAGATCAGATAGTAAATGGAAGCTCTATTGTGTTCACAAGCTGTATTATAGCAATTTTGACAATTTCAAGGGCCATAATCCAGCCGTTTTTAGAAATGAACCAAACTCTCATGGATATCTAACTACTGTATAAGTTTGATTGTGATACAATCAAAAATACGGACTGTATCAGTAACAAGCCCTATTATAGCAATTTTGACAATTTCAAGGGCCATAATTCAGTTATGCATGGGGCGGATCTGGCTTGTTTTCGAAAGGAATCAAGCTCTCATGGATATCTAACTACTGTATAAGTTTGGTTGAGATACAATAAAAAATAAAGACTGTATCGTGTTAACAAGCTCTATTATAGCATGTTATTCAGTTATGCATGGGGCGGATCTGGCTTGTTTTCGAAAGGAATCAAGCTCTCATGGATATCTAACTACTGTATAAGTTTGGTTGAGATACAATCAAAAGTGAAGACTGTATCGTGTTAACAAGCTCTTTTATAGCAATTTTGACCATTTCAAGGGCCATAATCCAGTCATACATAAGGCAGATCTAGCTGGTTTTCGAAAGGAACCGAGCTCTCATGGATATCTAACTACTGTATAAGTTTGGTTGAGATACAATTAAAAGTGAAGACTGTATCGTGTTAACAAGCTCTTTTATAGCAATTTTGACCATTTCAAGGGCCATAATCCAGTCATGCATGGGCGGATCTGGCTGGTTTTCGAAAGGAACCGAGCTCTCATGGATATCTAACAACTGTATAAATTTGGGTGAGATACAATCAAAAGTGAAGACTGTATCGTGTTAACAAGAAATTGTTTACGGACGGACGGACGCACACATGCACGCACAGACGACGGACGAATCGCCACGACATAAGCCCTTCTGGCCTTTGGCCAGTAGAGCTAAAAACAAGAGTTCTCGGAGGAAAAAATAGCTCGCCTATCAGGGCCTACTTCAGAACAGTTATAGCATTAGGTAAAGTCACACAGTATCACCTATTGCAAGATAATACACCTTTTCAATACTTGCATGCAAATGTTAACCAAATCCATACAGGCCCTTTTGGGTCTTTTAAATCTGTAAATTTGTTTAAATACGATATATGCCGATAGTGAACATAATACCAAAGACTTACAGTATCGGATAAAACCACACACTATTATTTATTGCGAGATATCACAAATTTTCAATACTTGCATGCAAATCATAACCTGGCAACGCTGACGCCAACATGGCTACTTAAGCGCTCCTCTTATTCAAATAGGCAGGCTACAACGGTGACGTCGGGGTGTCTACAGTGTCTGAGAAAAGGCCTTGCACACAAAGGTTTGACCAAAAAGGGGCACAATTCAGTCAAAATCCATTCCAGAGTTATGGGACTTGACATTCAGGTTCATATAATGACCTTGAATTAGTGTGTGAAGTTTCAAGGCAACAGCTTACACAGTGTCTGAGAAAACGCCTTGCACGCAAAGGTTTGATCAAAATTTTAAGTCCAAATCCATTCCAGAGTTATGAGACTTGACATACAAGGTCATCTAATGACCCTGAATAAGTGTGTGAAGTTTGAAAGCAACAGCATACACAGTGTTTGAGAAAAGGCCTTGCACACAAAGGTTTGACCAAAACTCCTAGTCCAAAAAGGGGCACAATTCAGTCAAAATCAATTCCAGAGTTATGGGATTTGACATACTAGGTCATCTAATGACCTTGAGTTAGTGTGTGAAGTTTCAAGGCAACAGCATATACAGTGTCTGAGAAAAGGCCTTGCACGCAAAGGTTTGACCAAAATTCTAAGTAAAAAAAGGGGGCACAATTCAGCCAAAATCTATTCCAGAGTTATGGGACTTGACATATAAGGTCACCTAATGACCCGAATAAGTGTGTGCAGTTTCAAAGCAACAGCATACACAGTGTCTGAGAAAAGGCCTTGCATGCAAAGGTTTGACCAAGCTGGCAACGCCAGCGCGGACGTGACTACATAAGCTCCCCTATTTCTTCGAATAGGCGAGCTAAAAAGGTAAGTTTACTGTAGTATATTTGAATACATGTACATATAAACAAGATAAGTTTTCTGTATTTACTGTATTTGAATACATATAATCAAGGTTAGTTTACTGTAGTGTATTTGAATACATATAAACAAGGTAAGTTTACTGTATTTGAATACATATAAACAAGAGTTGTCGGAGGACAATATAGCTCGCCTATCAGGGCCATCATCTATCGGGGCCTACTTCAGAACAGTTATAGAATTGGTAAAAGTCCAAAATCCAAAAATGGAATAATTCAGTTGAAAATGAATTTACAAAGGAAAGAAAACCGTTAAATAGCAACAGCATAAATTATATAGTTTCTGAGAAAAGGCCTTGAATGCCAAACTATAACCCAAAATTCCCAGTCTTACACACAAAGGTTTGACCAAAAAGGGGCACAATTCAGTCAAAATCCATTCCAGAGTTATGGGACTTGTCTTACAAGGTCATCTAATGACCCTGAATAAGTGTGAAGTTTCAAAGCAACAGCATACACAGTGTCTGAGAAAAGGCCTTGCACGCAAAGGTTAGACCAAAATTCTAAGTCCAAAAAGGGGCACAATTCAGTAAAAATCCGTTCCAGAGTTATGGGACTTGACATACAGGGTCATATAATGACCCTGAATAAGTATGTAAAGTTTCAAAGCAACAGCATACACAGTGTCCGAGAAAAGGCCTTGCACACAAAGGTTTAACCAAAATTCTAAGTCCAAAAAGGGGCACAATTCAGTCAAAATCCATTCCAGGGTTATGGGACTTGACATACAAGGTCATCTAAAGACCCTGAATAAGTTTGGGAAGTTTCAAAGCGACAGCATACACAGTGTCTGAAATTAGGCCTTGCATGCAAAGGTTTGACCAAAATTCTAAGTCCAAAAAAGGGCACAATTCAGTCAAAATCCATTCCAGAGTTATGGGACTTGACATACAAGGTCACCTAATGACCCTGAATAAGTGTGTGAAGTTTCAAAGCAACAGCATACACAGTGTCTGAGAAAAGGCCTTGCACGCAAAGGTTTGACCAAGCTGGCACCGCGTACGCCAACGTGATAACATAAGCTCCCCCTATTTCTTTGAATATGCGAGCTAAAAAGGTAAGTTAACTGTAGTATATTTCTATATACCGTGTTATGTACTCATCATGCATACAGACAATAAAAGGTTTAATAAACTTTCTTTGCAATGCATGTATACTCCTTTCTTTAGATATTTTTCAATTAGCAAGTGTCTGTTATCATGATTAGATGTCCTTGAGCCCATCTGCTGGGAAAAGTGTAAGAATGATTTCAACTCAGGATAAAAATACAATTTGAGAAAAGCCAGAGCAGTGATTTGCATATCTATTCTAATCAAATCTCTCTTACATTCATAAGAATGCAAATTAGTGGCAATCAATGAGGCTGGTCATCACCCTTTCCCACTTCAAAACTTGTACACATAAATTTGGAAACTTTCTATTTATTTAACAGAGAAGATAACATTGTTGCAAATTTATTATTTAATATGGGCAATGTCTCCTTTTGCCAGAATGTTTCCAAAAGTTGCCTGCTTCAGATTCGCCACATTGCATTTGCATGTGAGAAAGAGTTAGGCTTAGCTATTTATCTCACTAAGATATTTAGTTTTGTGTTTTATGCCGTTTTCAATAATTTTTCAGATATATCACAATAAGTTACCAGTACTGCTGGTCCATATATCCTGACACCAGTCAGTCAGTTGTAATTCTAACCCTGAAACCCTGAGTGCCAAGAAGAGCAGCCATTACAACATTTTAAAAAGTATTTGGTAAGACCCGGCCGTGGATCGAACCCGCAACCTCCCACACTTGAGGTGAACTACACCATTGAGGTGACTACACCATTGAGGTGGTTTCGAAACTTAAAAGTGTAATTTTGATGAGATCAATTTCTCCTTTTCTCACAATATTTTCAAGTCTAATAATCAATAGTTAGTTATACATTCATTTAGAGATTTTCCATATTACGTTCTAGATGTTTTCAAATTTGTCTTGGCAGAATGGTTGAATGTGGGAAAGGGTTATACAGACAAGGATTGGGAGAGTTTTCTGATCAGCAAGATAAAATGTGATAATGAAAATATATTTCATTCTACTGAGACTTTGTTATTATAGAATATTTATTTCCAAAATCAAGTAAATTGTCTGCCATGTTTTTTAACCAACAAATTTTAATATGACATTTCCGTCATATTAACTTGGAACAAGAAAAGCAGATTCTAGACGGTGGAGAAGAATTCTTAAATGTCACAGGGAGAGAAAATTAAGCAGCCAGTCTAGGGCTTGAACCCAAGATCTTTGCGTTTGGGGCGAGTACTCTACTGACTGATCTAACAGGGGGGCAGCTTACATGCACTCTCTCCAAATGTAAATTGTCTGCCATGTTTTTTAACCAACAAATAAGATTTCAACAAATTTTGTAAAGGATCACCTAAGGAACATTTCTGTCAAATTAACTTGAATTTTAAAATGTCACAGGGAGAGAAAAACATGCTGCCAGGGGCTCAAACCTTCAACTACATTAACCCTTTCCCACATACAGCAAATCTGCAGCAGACAACTTTGAAAACATAGTGACAAAAACCCGAAAAATCTCCATAAAAGATAGCTTAATTGTTAAGTAAAGTTAAAAACATTGTGGCCAAAGGAGAAATTGCTCATTATGAGCAATTTCAACTTTGGCCACAATGTTTGCAAGTCCTCTACTGATATTGCGTCTGCAGGTGGGAAAGGGTTAACTATTTACTTTAACTGTATACATGTATAACGGATAATACACTTCCTATGAAAACATGTGCCCCCGTGGGGGAGCCAATGTTGACCCAAGGAACTCACGTCATTTACTGTGACAAAGTTGCACTTTGTAATGCTATATGCACAAAAATTAAAGCTGAGACCAACACTTGCAGTTTTAGAAAAAATAGATTTTTAGGCATTTAAGTATGCGAAAAAAGCCCTGATGGCAACCAAATTCATTAATAAATTTAACATTTGAACAATACTTGCAGCAAGTTGAAATTTTGTGCCAAATATTTTTCAATTCAGTTTCAAAAACAACAGATTATGTTTAATCTATCCTTTATTTACCTTTCTTTTTATTCGATTATTTCTGTGAAACATTGTACACCCACAGGCATCTGAATTTCCATTTTAGAAAAAAATGGGGAAAAACACACAATACCCCAAAAGTATCTCTATATTGTCCATATGCTATAATAAAAATGATCATAATGATAATTTGGGAAATACCTCTTGTGTTACTATAAGTAACCTTTCTATACGGTTCATATAGTATAACAAGAGGCCCAAGAGGGCCAGTATCGCTCCACTGCCATTAGGCAAAAATTAAAGCTCCAAACAGCCCCGCCCCCTGGTGGCCCCATGTTTTTTTACCAATCAACATGGCTTGAAAGAACATTTCTACAACATTATTTGAAAATCAGCCCGACACTTTCGGAGAAGAAGATTTTTTAAGTTTTCACTATAGCCGTATAAGGCCAAATAGCCCCGCCCCCTGGCGGCCATAGTTTTCGACCATTCAACATGGTTTGTAGGAATCTGAGAGGGTCACCCTATGAACATTTCTACAAAATTATTTGAAAATTGGCATGACACTTTCGGAGGGGAAGATTTTCTTTAATTTTCTCTATAGCCATGAGGCAAAATAGCCCCACCCTCTGGGGGGGGGGGCCATGTTTTTTTCGACCAATCAACATAGCTTGAAGGAATCTGATAGAGGGGCTCCTAAGGAACATTTCTACAAAATTATTTGAATCTTGGCCAAACACTTTTGGAGGAGAATTTTTTCACTATTTTTTTCTTTCGGTTGCCATGGAAACCAGTATTTTGCATGGATCCAAACAATTTGAAGGAATTTAGGAGAAGACATTAAGGGGATGCTTCCTATGAAGTTTCATCCCAATTGGCCTAATGGTTAGGGAGGAAAAGTCAATTGAAGCAAAAAGTTCAGCCAGTGGAGCTTATAATAATGACAAGATGTGCAACGACATTTCCCCCCTTGCTTGATTCAGGCAATAATTTCTGCCAAAATATGCCTAAACTGACCTGATCTCACGTAGAGACAGGTTCATGAATGATTTTTCTCATGATCCACCAGATCAAAATTTGCCAACTGACTTCGTCTCCGGTGTCCTTAAGCTTAATGTTCATTAAATTCGGAAATTTGCAGATGACCTGACCGCCATACTCTGACGTCACAATTTTCAACATTAAGCAGTGAAATGATTTTAAATATGGTATAAAAAATATTGTTTATACTTCCTTCGAAAACATACAAAACTAGAACTATCACTGAAGATGATAAATACCCCCTAAACAGCACCTTGACCTACACCATAACTTAATAAGTAAAAGGGCCATAACTCTGTAAAATAACATGCAATTTTAACCCCTTTAGGATATGCATCTCCTCTTGGTATAGAAGCTTCATGTAAAATTTGATTGAATTCCACCCAGTGGTTTGTAAGAAATAGGCCAGACAAAATATGGCTTCTGGCTGACCGACAGCCCAACACAGTGACTCCTATATACACCCTCTTCTTCAAAAGGGGTATAATCATACAAATTAATACAGTATTGTTTATGAATAATATTTATTTCGGAAGAAAAATTATTAAATGCCAACACCAACAAACATTGCTCGGAAAAAAAGTATTTTCTAAGTGTGTCATTTCGCGTTAAATATTCGCTGCAGAACATGATTAATGTGATGTCAGCGCATGGCGGTCAGGCCTTCTGCAAATGGCCACATTTAATGAACATTAAGCTCCAGCACAGCGTTGTTATAAACCTTTTGATGCTAAAGATCGCGAGAAAAATTATTGTCTACAAAATAATATGCCAACCCCATTATTTTTAGATTAAAAACCTGGCCTGAATGTATGAGGGGTTTAAAATCGCATTGCACCTTGTCTTTTTATATTATATAAAACGATAGGGAGTCTATTTATAGTAACACGGTCTTGTTTGAGATTTACCGATTTTTCTCATACCATAACATTACGGTCGTTATTTTGTTTAGCATATGAACCATATAAAGACTATTTATATCAGTTAAACCCTTTCCCTCATACGGCAATTTTGCAGTAGACGACTTTGAACGTATTTTGTCAAAAAATAGAAAATCTCCATAATTGAATGGATAACCTATAGATGACAAAAAGTAGAAAACATTGTGGCAAAAGGAGAAATTGCACGTTTTGTGTAATTTCTTCTTTTGTCACAATGTTTTCAAAAAGCCGTCTGCTGCAGAGGCGTCAGAAAGCGTCTATATGAAGGAAAGGGTTAACCAGGTATTGTGTATTTTTTTTTTAATTCTCTCCTTAATTTTGCAGACATCTTTTGAAAGCATTGATGGACAAGAAAAAATTTCTCGTGGAGGAAGAAATAAAACATTCAGAAAATTGGAAATATAAAATGACATATATTTTAATCAATTGCTCCTTTTTGCAAGAATGTTTTTTCTGAGAATCTGCCACGGAGGCATAATTGGGACAGGCTCAACCCATTTCCCAAAATGTAGATGCATTTTGACGCATTTGCAAAAGATGACTAAACATTGTTGCTGATGTTGGCAATTTCTCCTTTAACCCTTTCCCTCATACGCCAATTCTGCAGCAGACGACTTTAATCTAAAATTGAATAGATAACCTATGACTAAAAGTGGAAAACATTGTGGCAAAAGAAGAAATTGCTTTTATTTTCAAAAAGCTGTCTGTTGCAGAGGCGTCAGAAAGCATCTATATGAGGGAAAGGGTTTTAAGTAAATATGCAGATGTGTTCAATATTTATTCAGGGAAGCTTTCCAACACCTGAACATGTTCCCATATCAGTTTAGAATAAACTGAAACCTGCAAAAGGAGGTAAAAAACTGTCAGACACATACCTGGAAATTTTCTGCTTTCCTTGAGGCTTTTGGTGACAGAAGATTAGCAATCGATGAAACTCGTAGTAAAGATTTTCTTCTGCTTTTTTTCTACAAATAGAGATTGGAAACAAAGTTAGATACACATTATACATTACAATGAATACTTCTTTATTGTTGATTATCAATAAAGGTAAATAGAAATTAATCAATCTAGTATTTCTTGACTGATTGACAATAATTATTAACAAACTTTTGATGACTTTTAAAAGCTACTATGAAAAGCATAAATAGCATAAATAGATCATCAAAAACAATTTCTGCTTTCCAAAAAGTAAACAAATCTTTTCTTTTTAGTCCTTTTAATTTTGCTCAACTGAAGTTTTGACTATATGCATGGCCATGTTTTTGTCCAATCAACTCTGATAGAGGGTCATCCAGGAAACATTTCTACAAAATTATTTGATAATCGGCCCTACACTTTCGGAGGAGAAGATTTTTAAAGTTTCCACTATAACCATATAAGGCAAAACAGCAAAAATAATTTTATTAAAATGTTTTTCCTTTTGGTCACCATGGAAACCAGAATGGATCCAAAACATTTGAAGGATTTCTGGTCAGGTCATTGAGAGGATGCTTTCTGTGAAGTTTCATCCAAATTGACCCACTAGTTACAGAGGAGAAGATGTTGACTGCACGCCGGACAAAAGGCGATCACAATAACTCACCTTGAGCACTTCTTGCTCAGGTGAGCTAAAAACGAATGAACCTCATTAAAAAAAGCACTTCAGCTAATAGTTAAGAAGTTTGCAGAAGAAAAAGTTTCCAAAAACTAACGTCTGTTTTTCCGGTATTGTTTTAAAAATTAAATCTCCAAACAGCCCCACTCGCCAGTGGCCATAATTTTAGATCAATCAACATGGCTTCAAGGAATCTGATAGAGGGTCTGATAGAGGGTCTGCATCGGAACATTTCTACAAAATTATTTGAAAATCGACCCGACACTTTCGGAGGAGAATATTTTTTAACTTTTCACTATTTTTGGTAGAGCTGCGCATGCGCGGCTTTGCCATAGTTTACATGTTGGATTTTGAAGTCACGTGATGTATATGCCGTTCACCGCCAAATAATGCAAATTTGTTTGACTAATTAACAAATATTTAAAAAAGCAAACATGGAGTAATTAAGAAAAAAAAAAATCCGATTATTCAAGCCTGTCATTTTAAATAACAAGTATTATTGTAAATATCATATTTGAATGTATATTGTATTGGAATATTCTTATGCAAATCAACCTAAAATCAGAGAACGCCCCGTATCAAGTTTGAACCCTTTCTTCAACGAAGAACCGTTTGTTTGATTTTGTTGAGAACGTAATCAATGGTCTTTCAATGCGAATGGCATAGCCTCTTTAAACATATTTTACTGCACGTATAGTACCGCATGTAAACGTTCTGCTCGACTCGCATGTGGATTTTCGATACAAGCTCTATATGATGCGAAACCTTCTTTAACATGTAGTTCAACGTCATGATAAAGACGGGGTTTGTTTATCAGAATAGAATTCAGGAATATGCATATGGTTAACCGGATTATAAACATAGTAAGCATTTTGCTAGACTTAAATTTGGCGTTTCATATACATTCTATTTTGATGCGAAAATCAGCTGTAACACAGTTAAAAGAAGGGTTTGTTTATCTGACCTATTTAAAAAAAGAGCAGAATTTATGAATATTCATTATCTATGGTGGCCCTGGAAATAAAATAAATTCACTTATTCTAGGTATCCAAATAAAATTACAAAGTCTGTTAATGTGTAAATATCATATTTAAGTGTACACAATTATTTAGATATCACTACGCCAATATAGCACTTCACTGCGCAATTACCCTTTGTAAATTGTAACCCTTTCTTCACTCTCGGCAGAGATGTAAACATCCACTCGCCCGCTAACATAAGCGAGTGGAAAACAGGATCGGGCTAGTACGAAATTTTAGGCGCTAGTCCATACATATTCACATATTCGTTCATGTCCTTATTCATAATGATAGTATGCATTGCTTAGCCTTTTCATTCTCTTTCTCTCAGTCCATCTATTCCTTCGACAAAGTTGCGTGTAGAACATGTGCTTGTTTCTAGTAACGAAGCCCATCAAAGTCGTTTTAGTTATGCATTCGTTTTCAAAAGGTAATTTTCCTTTCACATATATACCACAAGCAGGTTTCCGCAAAAACATGAGTTCAATCGACAATAAGTCAACGATTAACGATGATTTTTGCATTTTGGATAGGTGCTTTCGACAAGGTCCGCGTCTGAATTCTCGACTTCTATTTCATCAAATCTTTTGAGCGCTTTAAATTACGACGATTGCGAGCAATCTCCTTCGCAGAGTTGACGTTCCTTACATTCACCATACATGAATGGAATGAGTCGATAGTGTTAGAGAATGGATTGCGAGTTCTAAACGCTTGTTTATAAAGCGTTTAGAATACTTTGATTATAATAGGGAGAGCGAATAAGGAACGAATAAATCTTGCAAGAAATCGATCATTTCTTTCGGCCAAAATCAGGTAAATGACCGCGGATATTGGTTGTTACAACATAACTGATTCATCCTTTTAGTCTAAATTTGTATTACACAGTTCAACATTTGATGTTGACAGTTTGTTCGTTATGATTTTGACGCGATTATTTCATTCATAGAGTTGATTACTAACAGATGACCGAGTTGGTGATGGAAAGAATATTAAAAAGTTAAGTTAAGCTAAAACATGCACAGGCAGGCAAGTGTTTCATTAGGATAAGTGCAACACTTAATTCCCAATCCTGCTTGCCCTTTAACAAATCACAACCCACCCCACAATATAACAAGAGCACCAAATGTCACAAAATACGCCCGTCCTGTTTTTTTGAGACCAAGTATAGTGGTAATTGGTTGTACGTCAGCCAAACTTAGAGAGGGGACACTGTTAGTACAGTTTTGGCCATTTCGAGGCACATAATTGTGTAGTGACTTAGATAACGTTGTAAGTTATCAAACGTGACCAAGATATTCTGCCCATCAACATATTGTCTAAATTTGGTGATGATCGGATAAAGGCTTTACAAGTTATTTAGCCAACAAGACCAATTTTAGGTAATTTCTATAATTAAAGGGCAATAACTCTCTATCAACTGGAGCAATATGGCTAGTTATCGAACTTGTCTAAGATATTACGCCAATACACATTCTGACCAAATTTAGTAATGATTGGATAAAGGCTTCTAAAGTTATTGAGCTGACAAGACCAATTTTAGGTAATTTCTATAATTAAAGGATGATTACTCTTGATTGACTAAAGCGATATGGCTAGTTATCGAACTTGTCCGAGATATTATGCCAATACACATTCTGACTAAATTTGGTGATGATTGGGCAAAGGCTTCTAAAGTTATTGAGCTGACAAGACCAATCTTGGGTAATTTCTATAATTAAAGAGTGATAACTCTTGATTGACTAAAGCAATATGGCTAGTTATCGAACTTGTCCGAGATATTATCCCAATACACATTCTGACTAAATGTGGTGATGATTGGACAAAGGCTTCTTAAGTTATTGAGCTGACAAGACCAATTTTGGGTAATTTCTATAATAAAAGGGCAATAACTCTTGATTGACTAAAGCGATAAGGCTAGTTATCAAATTTGTCCGAGATATTAGCCCAATATACATTTCTGACAAAATTTGGAGATCATTTGACAAAGTCTTCTAAAGTTATTGAGCTGATAAGACCAATTTTGGGTAATTTCTATAATAAAAGGGCAATAACTCTTGATTGACTAAAGCGATAAGGCTAGTTATCGAATTTGTCCGAGATATTAGCCCAATATACATTTCTGACAAAATTTGGTGATGATTGGACAAAGGCTTCTAAAGTTATTGAGCTGACAACATACTGGACGCCGCCCGTACGCCGCAGGTAAAACTATAATACGATCCGTTTTTTCAAAACGGGCATATAAAAACTCTGCAGCAGACGAATTTAAAGAAAAATCTGAGCAAAGATACAGAAAATCACCTTTATTGGAAGTGTAATCATTGAATAAAGTTGAAAACATTGTTGCAAAAGGAGAAATTGCTTGTCATGAGCAATTACTTCT
Source organism: Serripes groenlandicus (assembly GCA_031761405.1). NCBI lineage: Eukaryota > Metazoa > Mollusca > Bivalvia > Cardiida > Cardiidae > Serripes > Serripes groenlandicus. Next base: position 72,719,288 of record JASEVX010000007.1, on the reverse strand, counting down.
TCTGCTTCAATGTTTTCAAAAGTATGTATGCAGATGGGAAAGGTTAAATAAGAAACACTTTTTTAAAATGATACTCAGTTGGCTATTCTAGTATATAATGTCCATCTTAAATAATAATGACAAAACTTTCAAAAAACAAGAGTAAGATTTTTTACAATTTAATTGAAAATATATTTAATCAAAGTTGTGAAAGTATAGTTGTCCCTTTCTGTGCTTTTTTATGTGGGGGATTCAGCTGTGCTGAATACCTCCGTATATTGTCATGCCCAGCTTACAGGAAATGAAAATTTGTAAATGTTTTGTGCTGCCCTCTATTTTTTCAAAATGGACAATTTGTCTTGATTGCCCAGGGATCAGTTAAATACATTTCACAACAAGCTAAACAGTATGCACATTATACAAAGTAAACGTACACAATGTAAAGTTTTAATCCATAAAGATGTATACATAATTTAGAAATTTAAGTATAAAATATAACACAAAGTAACTTCATTATATATAAAAGTATAACAATTTGCTTGTGCAAAAATAACAAAATGTAAATTGAGAAAACCCCTAGTTATAGTGTAGAAATGTTCACTTTAATCCCTAGTCATAGTGTTTGTTGTATTTTTACACAACGGGTAGAAATGTTCACTTTAATGATTATTATTATATATAGGGTTTTACGCCACTTCCAACATTATTTCATTTATATCACGGCGACAGTTCACTTATTCATGATCCCTGGGTAAACAAACCAGTACTAGGCTAGGCAATATGCCTTGCCAAAGGGCACTCCACCATGACCGTTGCACTTTAATGATACTGTGTATCACATTTAAAACACATGGCTGTCAATGTTCAAGGTTACTAAGAATGAATGAATGTATATTGTTTTATGGCGCATCGACAGCTAAGGTCATTTAGCGCGCAATTAAATTTAATTATTCATGATCCCTGGGTAAACAAACCAGTACTAGGCTAGAAAATGTGCCTTGCCCAAGGGCACTCCACCATGACCGTAGTGCCGCGACTGGGGATCGAACCCGGGACACCCGGTTTCGAAATCCCCGACGCTAACCACTCGACCACAGCGGATTCCCCAAGGTTACTAAGAGCTCATAAGTCTGTATAAATGCTTCTGACAAATAATGAACTCTACATGTTGCCCCCATGTGTCTAGTTAATTAAACGCTCCACTGTTTGCTACATGTTTACAAATTGAAAGAACAAACAACAACAACAAAATGCTTAATTTACCTGTAGTTGAGTTTGAATGGACCAATCGTATATAGTATTATCACCTAGGGTATCGCTGATACTTATTTTAATACATGTATGTAGACTGGACAATAGAAGGGTTTCCATCCTCTATAAACTCTCAAATACGGCTCCTCTTCTTGTAGTATTATAATGCCTTGTTGAATGCAGATTTACTTTCATTTTGAATAAAAGTAATTTTGTAACTATTTCACTTCCAACAATAGTATATATATATATATAATTATAGAAAATATTAAAGTTTACAATATAATCCTATATTTCACAGCTAAAGTTTCATCATATTAATAAATCCAAATAACAAATCTCTTTAAAAGGCGATAAAAAAGGAAATTAACTCATCAAATTTATATATTAAACTTTCATCACTGGGAAAACATAACAATCAACCAAATTAAAGTATGTTTGAATTAAACCTAGCAACATTGTAGTCCCAAAACATTTTCAGTTAAAACTCGTACTTAGAAACCAAACACATCAATAATCAACCTAGTTCATTATGCACCGCCTACTTAGATACAAAACTTCTCTTCAAGTCTATAAAACTCTTTACGTTTAAAGAATATCAATTTTCAAAGACGGAACCAAAAACACAGCCTTAGTTACAGCAAACAAGAGTGTACTATATCTAATGCTACGGGATCCAGATCAGAAATTATCCAATACCCACTTAAATAGGAAGTCGGCTATATAAGGAATTAACCCTTTCTGACACCCATGCACCAGACTACTCTTGATAACAGTGTGCCAAAAGGAGAACTTCATCATGATGAGCAATTTCTCCTTTTGCTACAATGTCTTTAACTCTTGTCAATAATTAAACTATCAGTGATAGAAATATTCCCTATTTTTGTTTAGATGATTTAAAGTCGTCTGCTACAGATTTGTTGTATGTGGGAAAGGGTTAATTACGTCGCAGTTCCTCACAATCGTCACATGGAAACAGGGCCACCGGATTTTCTTACATGTTGAGATAAATCATTAACCCTTTTACGACAATTCTTCAGCAGACGACTTTGAACATATTTTGTCAAAAAATGGAAAATCTCTATAATTGGATGGATAACCGATGACTAAAAGTGGAAAACATTGTGACAAAAGGAGAAATTGCATGTTTTGTGCAAATTTCTTCTTTTGTTACTATGATTTTAAAAAGCTGTCTGCTGCAGAGGCGTCAGAAAGCGTCTATATGAGGGAAAGGGTTTAACCAGTTCTAACGTCTACTCATGATGTAGACGCATCTTCAGCAGAACACTTTTGAAAACATTCTTGCAACATGGGAAATAGCCTATTCTTTCATACAGGCAGTCTGACACATCTTGAAACCTCGTGAAAACTCAATGAGAAATTTCTCCAAATCTATTCAGTTATTATCCCTTTTCCTCATACGTCAATTCTGCAGCAGACGACTTTGAACATATTTTGTCAAAAAATAGAAAATCTCTATAATTGAATGGATAACATATGACTAAAAGTGGAAAACATTGTGGCAAAAGGGGAAATTGCTTGTTTTGAGCAATTTCTTCTTTTGTCACTATGTTTTCAAAAAGCTGTTTGCTGCAGAGGCGTTAGAAAGCGTCTATATGAGGGAAAGGGTTATATTTCATTTACAGAGATTTTTCATATCATTGCAAAGATGTTTTCAATTTGTTATACGAGGGAAATGGTTGAATTGATTTACTTACCTTCACAATTTTTTAACTTTCTCACACGTTTGTTTAACAAATTTGTTATGGAGTTTACAAGTTAAACCTACATGATCTAATGTTTAAAATGGTAATGCTAGACGTTCTAGGTCTCAGCTGTTAGCTATATCTAAAGACAATTTATGAATACAAGACCCCAGGCAGAGGGTGTCTCGATCTTCTTGGAAAACTGCATTTTAGATGGTGTCAATATTTCAAAATAAAAATAAAGTCGATGAAACGTAAAAAGTAAGTGAAGATCAATGCATTGTTGTCAACACATGACATGAAGTCTATTAAATGTCAAGGAAGTGTCATGAAGTTTGGAAAAAAAATGTGACTTATAGGGTGTTGATTGATTGACGCCATTTTTAACAATTTCTCAGTTATATCACGGCGGCCAGTTCTCCTGCTCATGCATTTCCTGGTTTTTTCACACCAGTACTCCACACAACAATCTTCCCAAGCAATATATATATATATAGTGTTCACTATGTTATTCTAAATTTTGACCTAGTGACCTAGTTTGTGACCCTGTTAATAACTTGACTGAGATTGTATGGAGACAACAGTTCTGCTGAATTGTCATAAAGATTGGAAGAAAAATGTGTGTTCTAGAGTGTTAACAAAATAAAGTTTGACCTAGAGACATAGTTAAGTACTTACCTGAATTTGATGAAGACAAAATTTCCTATAAATTGTTATAAAGATTGGTAGAAAATCTGACCTCTTAGATGTTATTTTAAATTTTAACTTAATGACCTAGTTTCTGACCCTAAGTGACCTAATTTTGTACTGGACTGAGAATTCAAGGAAACAAAATTTCTGATGAATAGGTATAAAGATTGGAAGAACAAAGAGACTTCTAGAGTGTTAACAAGTTTTTCTTAAAATTGACCTAGTGACCTCGTTCACACTACTTGACGTCTGTGATTTGTCGGAAACAAAGTTCAAATGAAATTTCATAAAGATCAGAAGAAAAATGTGACCTCTATATTGTTAATAAAGTATCTATGCAATTTGACCTAGTTTTGACCCAGTTCAAAACTAGACTGAGATTTAATGATAATTGTGGGTCGGCCTCTAGAGCGTTAATAAAGTTATTATAAAATTAGACCTAGTGACCTAGTTTTAACCCTATAAATGACCCAGTTGGAATTTGAGATTTGATGAATGAATGAATGAATGTATATTGTTTTATGGCGCATCGACAGCTAAGGTCATTTAGCACGCAATTAAATTTAATTATTCATGATCCCTGGGTAAACAAACCAGCACTAGGCTAGAAAATGTGCCTTGCCCAAGGGCACTCCACCATGACCGTAGTGCCGCGACTGGGGATCGAACCCGGGACACCCGGTTTCGAAATCCCCGATGCTAGCCACTCGACCACAGCGGATTCCTTGAGAGTTGATGGAGAAATATTATACTTTTTAATTTTCATGAAGACTGGATGAAAAATTTACTTCTACAGTGTTCACAAAGTAATCTAACATTTGACCTAGTGACCTAGATTTTGAATCAGAGATTTGAAGCATACAAAATTAAATGTTCTGATAGACTTTCATGAAGATTGGATGAAAAATATGACCTCTAGAGTACAAGGGTTGCTGAGTAATAGAGAATTGAAAAAGTTGCTTCTATTGCCGGAAAAGTGACATGTTACAATGTGTCATTCTTCATGCGTGGGCGAGACAAAAAACTATAGGAATACAGACAATTTGGAAAATTGTCCACTTTCAAAACAGCACATATATACAATGTATTAAAAAAAATTAAAGATATAATCTTTTTAAATGATATTAGTAATATTGAATAGAATTAAAAACATTTTGAGAAAAGGGGAAATTGTTCATAATGAGAAATTACTTCTGTCAGATGTTTTAAAAAGTATTCTGCTTCTGAAGCATTGAAAAGCGTCTGCAAGTGGTAAAGATGTTTAACTCCTTAGATGGTGCTTTGAGAGGAGGTCATTTATATATATCATTGACATCCATCTTGAAAACAAATTTTTGAAACATACACCCAGTAATCAAACACATTCGCAAATTGGATTTTCATGTGCCATGTGTTCAAATTAACCCTTTCCCTCATACGACAATTCTGCAGCAGACGACTTTGAACGTATTTTGTCAAAATCTCCATAATTGAATGGATAACATTGTGATTGTGACAAAAGGAGAAATTGCATGTTTTGTGCAATTCCTTCTTTTGTCACTATGTTTTCAAAAAGCCTTCTGCTGCAGAGGCGTCAGAAAGCGTCCATATGAGGGTAAGGTTTATAGGATGACAAAGTGTAGCCTACTAATTAGCAGACTAAGCCAGTGGAATAACTACCTAGTCATAAAATATTTCATGATCGTATGACATTGAAGCCTCAATGGCTGCATTGGGATCAACCCTTTCTCAAATCCAGAGTATCTGTGAATACAATATATAGCCTTGGTTTAACCCATTCCAACATGCAGACGTCTATTGAAAACAGTTTGACAAAAGAAGAAATTGTTATAATGAGCAATTTCAACTATTGCCACAATGTTTTCAACTCGATTCAATAATTAAACTTTCATATTTTTTTTGTTATGTTTTCAAAGATGTCTGCTGCTAATTTATTTGTATATGGGAAAGGGTTAAGAATCCTTTCCTTTTTGATAAACAGACAACTAAAGATATTTCTGCAGCAGATATGACTTTAAGAGTATTCTCAAAAATTCCGGGAGAAATTGCTCATAATGGGAAGTTTCTTCTAATAGAGGGTCACAAAAGACACATTTCAGTAAAATTATTTTGAAATCTGTTATCAGATGAGCAGATTCAAAGGAGAGAATTCGAAGATTTTGGCAACTCACTCCCCTTTCCCCAGCAACCATAGTTCTACATAGAGTTTAAATCTTTTTAGTTAAACTAAACAAGAGGGCCATGATGGCCCTGGATTGCTGAACTGATTTTTTTTCCCACTTTAGCTATATAAGCTCCGCCCAATGGCGTCCATAGTTTCCAACCAATCAACTTGGCATGAAGGAATCTGATAGAGGGTCACCCCAGGAACATTTCTACAAAATTATTTGAAAATTGGCCTGACACTTTCGGAGGAGAAGATTTTTTAAGTTTTCACTATAGCCATATAAGGCAAAATAGCCCCACCCCTCTGGGGGCCATGTTTTTCAACCAATCAACATGGCTTGAAGGAATCTGATAGAGGGTCATCCAAGGAACATTTCTACAAAATTATTTGAAAATTGGCCTGACACTTGAGGAGGAGAATATTTTTTTAAGTTTTAACTATAGCCATATAGGCAAAATAGCCCCACCCCTCTGGGGGCCATGTTTTTCAACCAATCACCATGGCTTGAAGGAATCTGATAGAGGGTCATCCAAGGAACATTTCTACAAAATTATTTGAAAATTGGCCTGACACTTGAGGAGGAGAATATTTTTTTAAGTTTTAACTATAGCCATATAAGGCAAAATAGCCCCTCCCCCCTGGCGGCCATGTTTTTCAACCAATCAACATGGCTTGAAGGAATCTGATAGAGGGTCATCCAAGGAACATTTCTACAACATTATTTGAAAATCGGCCAGACACTTTCGGAGGAGAAGATTTTTTAAAGTTTTCACTATAGCCATATAAGGCAAAAAAGCCCTTTGTGGCAAATGGAGAAATTACTTTTTAATAATTATACTTTCATATACAGACTGATATTCTTAATATTTTACTTATCTGCTGCATATTTATTGTAAGTAGGAAATGGTTAATAAACCCAAACTATAAGTATTGAATTGGTTTCGGGATGCATGATGTGGTTTAAGGTAACTGGAATTACGTCACTAAGACGGGTCAATATCAACTTTGGAAATTGCCAAGTGGGGCTAAGAATTGACAACACTGTTCAAATACATGTATATCCCCTTTTCTGATCAATACAGAATACTGGAGTTTTAACAAAGGACATCAAAACAAAATATGTAAAGGAGAAAAAGATCATGATTATGCAGTTCCTGCTATTCAAACTGTTTTCCCTTTCGTCCAAATCATTTTATTTTTGCCTGTTTGGAATATATCTTATTTAAAACCTTTCCGTCATACGACAATTCTGCAGCAGACGACTTTGAACATATTTTGTCAAAAAATAGAAAATCTCTATTTATATATATATAATTGAATGGATAACCTATGACTAAAAGTGGAAAACATTATGGCAAAAGGAAATATTGCTCGTTTTGAGAAATTTCTTCTTGTGTCACTATGTTTTCAAAAAGCCGTCTGCTGCAGAGGCGTCAAAAAGCATCTATGTGAGGGAAAGGGTTAAAAGTGGCCTCTGGAAAATTAGCAGAGTTGATAAAACAATTAATAAATATTGTGTGAAAAGAAGAAATGTCTAGTTTTGAAAAATGTCTTCTTGTCCCACAATATTTTCAAACAGCTATTGTATGAGGGAAAGGGTTAATGGACCCAGATAAGCAAATTTAATCCTCATTCTCAATTCCAATATTGATTCCTGTAACATTTTACCTTGTTTGCTACTTCTAAATACTTCCAAATTGAAAATGCATGTCTCTGAGGAAATCAAACAAGAGGGCCATGATGGCCCTGGAATCGCTCACCTGTTTTTTTTTCCACTTTAGCTATATAAGCCCCGCCCCCTGGCAGCCATAGTTTCCGACCAATCAACTTGGCTTGAAGGAATCGGATAAAGGGTCACCCTAGGAACATTTCTACAAAATTATTTAAAAATCAGCCTGACACTTTCGGAGGAGAAGATTTTTTAAGTTTTCACTTTGGCCATATAAGGCAAAAAAGCCCTGCCCCCCTGGCTGCCATGTTTTTCGACCAATCAACATGGCTTGAAGGAATCTGATAGAGGGTCACCCAAGGAACATTTCTAGAAAATTATTTGAAAATCAGCCTGACACTTATGGAGAAGAAGATTTTTTAAGTTTTCACTATAGCCATAAAAGGCAAAATAGCCCCGCCCCCTGGCGGCCATGCTTTTTGACCAATCAACATGGCTTGAAGGAATCTGATAGAGGATCACCCAAGGAACATTTCTACAGAATTATTTGAAAATCGGCCTGACACTTTTGGAGGAGAAGATTTTTTAAGTTTGCACTATAGCCTAATAAGGCAAAATAGCCCCGCCCCCCCTGGCGGCCATGTTTTTCGACCAATCAACATGGCTTGAAGGAATCTGATAGAGGGTCACCCAAGGAACATTTCTACAAAATTATTTGAAAATCGGCCTGACACTTTTGTAGGAGAAGATTTTTAAAGTTTGCACTATAGCCATATTGGCAAAATAGCCCCCCCCCCCCTGGGGGCCATGTTTTTCGACCAATCAACATGGCTTGAAGGAATCTGATAGAGGGTCACCGAAGGATCATTTCTACAAAATAATTTAAAAATCGGCCTGACACTTTGGGAGGAGAAGATTTTTAAGAATTTTGAAGTTTTTTTCATTTCGTTGCCATGGAAACCAGAATTCTGCATGGATCCCAAAAATTTTAAGGAATTCTGGTGAGGACATTGCGAGGATGCTTTCTGTGAAGTTTCATCCCAGTTGACCCACCGGTTACAGAGGAGAAAATGTTGACGGACGATGGACGACGGACATAGGGCGATCACAATAACTCACCCTGAGCACTTCGTGCACAGGTGAGCTAAAAAAAGAAAGAGACAAAATTGATGATTATTTTAATAAGTATTAAACATGAGCATTTCTCTATTTCCTTTATTTTGCTTTCAAAAGTTGTTTGCATCAGTTAACCCGTATTCACATACAACAAATATGCAGCAGACAATTCTGAAAACAACTAATCAGAAATTTGGAAATCTCTATAAACGAAAAGTGTAATAATTTTATAGAGTTGAAATCATTGTGGCAAAAGCAGAAATTGCTCATCATGAGCAATTTCTTCTTTTGCCAGTGTTTTCAAATGGTGGTCTGCTGCAGAAACATCAAAAAGCATCTACATGAGGAAAAGGGTTAATCTTCTAATACTTCTAAATCAGGATAACAGATAACACAAACAGTTTCAGTAATTACTCGTAATTATTCAAGATACATTTTGTAACATGCAAAATATCTTAAGACAAAAAAATAGACCATAATTACATAGGATATATAACTCTTTTTCTAATATAGTGAAAACAAGAGGAACGCATTTGTCAGCAAAAGACAGTAAGTGAAAGCATGACGAACGCACAGACAGACAGATTATAGAGAAGGGATCACTATGTGTCACCCTACCAATAAGTATGTGAAAGCATGATGGACAACCAGACAGGCAATATAGCAATAGAGAAGGGATCACTATGCGTCACCCTGCTTATAAGTATGTGAAAGCATGATGGACAGACGAACAATAGAGAAGGGATCACTATGTGTCACCCTCCAACTTAGTCAGTAACATGAGTTAAATCATGATGAACAGACAGACAGATGATAGAGAAGGGATCACTATGTGTCACCCTCCAACTTAGTCAGTAAGTTTAAAAATTACTAACATATGATAGAGAAGGGATCACAATGTGTCACCCTTCAACTTAGTCAGTAAGTTTAAAAATTACTAACATATGATAGAGAAGGGATCCATCACCCTTCATCTTGGTCAGTAAGTTAAATCATGATGAACATACAGACAGATGATAGAGAAGGGATCACTATGTGTCACCCTTCAACTTAGTCAGTAAGTTTAAAAATTACTAACAGATGAAAGAGAAGGGATCCACATGTGTCACCCTCCAACTTAGTCAGTAAGTTAAAGCATGATGGACGGACAGACAGATGATAGAGAAGGGATCCATATGTGTCACCCTCAAACTTTGTCAGTAAGTTAAAGCATGACGAACAGACATACAGATGATAGAGAAGGGATCCATATGTGTCACCCTCCAACTTAGTTAGTAAGTTAAAGCATGATGGATGGACATACAGATGATAGAGAAGGGATCCATATGTGCCACCCTCCAACTTTGTCAGTAAGTTAAAGCATGACGAATAGACAGACAGATGATAGAGAAGGGATCATTATATGTCACCCTCAAACTTTGTCAGTATGTTAATTAAAGCATGACAAACAGACAGATGATAGAGATGGGATCCATATATGTCACCCTCCAACTTTGTCAGCAAGTTAAAGCCTGATAGACAGATGAAAGAGAAGGGATGCATATATGTTGCCCTCCAACTTTGTCAGTAAGTTAAATCATGACGAATAGACAGACGTGTGAAAGAGAAGGGATGCATATATGTCACTCCCGACTTTGTCAGTAAGTAAAAGCATGACAATCAGAATCTGACATGATAAAGAAGAGATCCCTGTGTCAGTAAGTTAAAGCATGACAAACAGACATGCAGATGATAGAGAAGGGATCATTATATGTAACCCTCTAACTTTGTCAGTAAGTTAAAGCATGACGTATAGACAGACATATGATAGAGAAGGGATCCCTGTGTCACCCTCCAATTTTGTCAGTAAGTAACAGCTAGATGATGGAGAGGGATCCATATATGTTTCACTCCAACTTCGTCAGTAAGTTAAATCATGACGAACAGACAGACAGACATCACAAATTCTTTTGAAACTTGTCAGTCCGAAAGCTAATTTTTCATATATCTTCTTCTTTGTTCAACCAATTATTGCCTGAATATTTGTCAGTCCGAATGAATATTTGCCAGTCAGGACAGACAGATTTCGCGTAGTCTGATATAGAAGGGATCCATATATGTCACCCTCAAACTTAGTCAGTAAGTTAAACCATGATGAACAGACAGACAGACAGATGATAGAAAAGGGATCCCTGTGTCACCATATCAAGGCAGGTGACACAACAACAGGAACTAATTGCAGAACTGTTGTAAGCGACATTTTAAGCTCATCAAAGACTATTCTATGAGTTTTGTTTTCATGTGTAACCCTTTTTCTCTTGCAGATGAATTTTGTCATATCTACAAATGACGACTAAACATAGCTGCAAGATAAGAAATTACTCATAATGAGCAATGTTTTCAACTATTTTCAATTATAATTATATAGAGATTGTCAATATGTATGCCATTATAATTTCAAAGGCATATCTGCTGCAGATTTGTTGTAAATGGAAAAGGGTCTATAATGACAGAAGTGTGGTGAGCTCATTTCAGGAATGAATGAATGAATGTATATTGTTTTATGGCGCATCGACAGCTAAGGTCATTTAGCGCGCAATTAAATTTAATTATTCATGATCCCTGGGTAAACAAACCAGTACTAGGCTAGAAAATATGCCTTGCCCAAGAGCACTCCATCATGACCGTAGTGCCGCGACTGGGGATCGAACCCGGAACACCCGGTTTCGAAATCCCCGACGCTAACCACTCGACCACAGCGGATTCCCTCATTTTAGGAAGACTTATTGAACCCTTTCCCTCATATAGACTCTTTATGACGCCTCTGCAGCAGACGGCTTTTTGAAAACACAGTGACAAAATAAGAATTTGCTCAAAACAAGCAATTTATCCTTTTGTCACAATGTTTCCCAGTTTTAGTCATAGGTTATCAATTCAATTATAGAGTTTTTCTATTTTATGACAAAATATGTACCAAGTCGTCTGCTGCAGAATTGTCGTATGAGGGAAAGGGCTAAAATGTCATATGATAAAAAAATTGTCTATTAAAGTGGCATCAACATTCCAATGTGTCAGGGAATGGATTAATTACTGCATGTACACTTTCCCACTGGTTCATGCATTCTGACAAAACTGCAGCAGACGACTTTTGAAAACACAGTGACAAAATGTGAAATTGCTCAAAACAAGCAATTTATCATTTTGCCACAATGTTTACAACTTTGTTCAGTAATAATACCTTCATTTATGGAGATTTTCTGCATTTTTGCACAGATGTTATAGAAGTCGTCTGCTACCGATTGGTTGTAAGCGGGAAAGGGTTCCGGCACTGTGATGAGTTTTGAAGACTTATCACCACACTTTTATTATCCAATCAATAATCAGTTACGACAGCTAAAACCAATAATGAAATATTACTCATTCCAGCAAGGCTAATTTATTGTAACAACAAAATGGTCTAGAATTGTTTGCACTATTTTGTTGGCGTTCTGTCATCTAGGGTTAAACCACAAATCATTCAATAGACATTAAGCCTGTCATCTGTAATTAACCAACATAAATAAACATTTTCTTTCAAAGTGAAGGTCAAGCAAGGCTTGTTTATATTTTCCTTTACTAGAATATTCCACAAGTAAAGCTTTTAAACAATTTTCCTTTATCAGAAAAAATCACAGTCACGGCTTTAAAAACATTTTCCTTTACCAGAACAAATCACAGACCAGGCTTTAAAGCCATATATTCCTATACCCAAACCTACCAGAGTCTAGGACTTTTAGCCATTTTCCTTTACCAGAACAAATCACAGTCCAGGCTTATGGGCGCATTTCACTAGGCTACGACAGGCGGCGTCGGTGTCGGTTAGCCATCATCCGACAGGAACGTAGATGGACCGAATATCAACCAAACACTGGCCGAAGGGTGACGTCGAGAAACCCCAACTGACGCAGAGTGACTGAGAGAACATTTTCTGACCTCGGCAAATTTTGAGCATGCATAAAAATCGGCTGCGACAGGCCAAGATAGCATTTTGACCGAGTACTAACCCTCATCAACCGAACTGCATCGCAAGGTGACGTAAGTCTAACCGAATAGCAACCCCCATCGACCTAGCACAAACCTTGAGAAACCCTGCCTGTCCGAGTGTTTTATCAGACTCGGTCAACAGTGCGTTTCTCTGCGTTGGTGTTACGTCACAGTCGGTTGCTCTGCGTCGACATTCGGTCACATTCAGTCAGCCAACAATGTCAGGGACAGTCATGCACTGCCTGGCGGGGTCAGCCTGCGCCAGTATTACGTCAATATTCGGTCAGCTTGGGTTGTAGTTTGGTCAATGTCGGTTGCTATAAATACGGGTGCGCCACACACGGTTGGTTAGTGATACATTTGTTTTCGACAGCATCATGCCACCAAAGAAACCAAGAAAACGTTGATCCAGTCAATAAAGAAGAAGAAGGGCAAAGCCGTGATGCAGCCCGGAGACGACGAGCACCAGGTAGAGGTCCAGCCAGTTGTTGAAGGTGGAGCGAGGGGAGCATCCATGAGGTCGTGGTCGTGGTGCAGGGAGCAGAGGGTGTGGACGTGGATGTGGCAATAAAGATATTGTAGCCGAGGCCATGGAGGAGGCAGACGTTGCTGCTGAGAAGGAGGACGAGTATATTAATGGTGGTACTTCTTCAGAAGATGACACGGAGGTTCCAACCCAGAAGAAAAAGAAGACCGCAGAGGTGGTGCTCACTCCCGAACAAGAGCCAGGGCCGGCCCTGGCTGAAAAAAAGTTTGAGCCAATGCTTGAGCAATTTTACAAAATCTTGAGCCATTTTTGAGACATATATATATGAGCCATAAAAAATAGTTGATAGAGACAAAAAACCTTAACATAGTTCACATTTAACTAAATGTTCATTTAGATGAGGATTTTACTGCAAACATTATGTTATTCATAATAACTTTATTTTAAAAAAAAGGGGAACTAAATCAATTATGCTTTCATTACTTTATTTGTCACATAGCACAATATATTTAGAATACATTATTTACATTTGTCACATAGCATAATCTATTTATATAACATTATTTACATTGTTTTTATTCAAGTATATTACCTTTGCATTTCGCATGTTTCGAGACTGAATCTCTTTTGAGGACAGTGCATCCCATGGTGAACGTATTTGACTTTTCAATTTTTAAACAGAGGTCACAAAACATTGACTTTGAGGTTGATTCATATCGCAACCACGTATTGCCACATTTCCAGTTTTCTTAAAATTATCTGCATGTTGAAAGCTCAACTTTTTTAGAAGGAGGATTGTCAAAACATTCAAGTGAGCGCTTAGAAGCAATTTCGGCAATTGATTCTGTGGTACAGTATTGGTAAACCTATATAGTGATTTCGATTTATAATTATTTTGTTTGGTGTTTTCAATTGATCATAATTTAATCGCCGACAAACATCAAAATCTACCGGCCTTTAATTGCTGCTAATTTACAGATTTACGCATTAGGTCACGGTCAATTATAGTGACTTGTTTTAAGTTTTCAATCAAGAAAATTAATACGTAATTGGTCAGTCTTTAACTGTAAACAAATTAAAGCAGTTTGTTTAAAATATCCACTCTCCGTAATCGTGCTTATGTCAACAGTTTGACATTGTACACAAACACTATACACACATTGACTGGTTTAAATTATTTTACCCGATAATTTACACAATAGGGACACACGATATCGTCTACATCCGTGAACCAGTCAGTTATGTAGACCAGACTATTGATTTTATCAACTCGGAGTAACTTCTGGTAATGAAATTACGTAAGATTTTACAATGCAGATTTTTCGCCAATAATTTCTTATGAAACAGGGCTTGAGCCACTTTTGTTTCTCTTGAGCCAATTTGTTCATTCCTGAGCCAATGGCTCAGGTGGCGAACGACAGCGCGAGCCCTGAAGAGCAAGCCGTCTGTGACTGGCTCCGAGAGTTCCCACAAGTCTGGAACACGTGCCATGAAAGCTACAGGAAGACACCTGAGAAGGACCTCTTGTGGGAGGAGCAGGGCCAGAAGATGGGGTTGACGGGCAGCCATCTCAAACAATGGTACAGGAGCACTAGGTCCAAGTTTGGTCGTGTCAAGATCTGGTGCCCAACCAGCCCTGACCTTCCGGAAGGAGACTGTATGGCAGCTATTCCAGTTTATGGGAGACTTCGTCAAGGAGAAGGCCAATCGGGAGCCAGTTGCCAGTGTATGTATATTAGTTAATTTTGTGTAATTATACCCGCACTTTTCGAAGAAGAACCGGGTATATTGCAATCGCCTCCGTCAGTCCGCGCACATGAACAGGCACTTGTTGGGAACTGAGAACAATAGGTAACAGTAAATACCATTCATTCCGTTGCCCAGCTTGCTAAGCCTGGTCAGCTCCCCTTCAAGCCTCCCCAGCAGCTGTCACACATGCCTCGCACCTCCTACACGTAACCAGCACCAGCGGAAATGTTAGGGGCATCCACATTACGTATCTCATGCATGTTGGCATTCTGGCGCCATTCTCCTGGGATGAGATTGTGGTCATCGTCTTCCCCATCAAACTGGCCCGGCTGCTCACCCGGGTACCGCCTGCGCATCATGTTGTGGAGGATCACACAGCACTTGACGATGAGCTGGACCACCTCTGGAGACTGCTGCATCCTACCAAGGAGTACTCTAAACCGGTTTGCCATGATGCCAAAGGCATTCTCTACAACCCGACGTCCTCTTGATATGCGGTAATTGTACATTGCCTGTGATCTGGTCATGCCTCGGGTGGAGTAAGGTACGGAGTGCGAATGCGTCATCCGCAAGGAGGAAGTAGGGGGTGTCCTCATCATCAGAAGGCAGTGGATCTTCTGGGGGGAACCCTATGGTACGGTTGTCCATGGCCTCTTTGAGCTCACTGCCGTTGAAGATCTGGGCATCTGACCGGCTCCTCCCACATCACACCACAGGAACCTGTAGTTGGCATCAACCAGGGACATTCGGACAATGGAGTAAAACCCCTTGTAGTTATAGTAGTAGGAGCCTGACTTGATTGGGCATTTAATGGCCACATGTTTCCCATCCAGGGCACCCAGAGCATGAGGGACGTTCCACCTCCTCTGGAACTGCAGGGCCACCTCTCTCCATTCATCGGGGGTGACGGGGCACTGGACCTCCTCTTCTGCAAATTCATCGATGATGGCCTGACAGACATCTGGCAGAAAGCTGGCGATGGTGTGTCTGGACACTCTGAAGTTGTACTGCAAACTTGGGTAGTTGTCCCCAGTAGCCTGGTGCCGGAGTACCACAGCCAACTTCAGCCCTGGTTCCAGTGGTCGTCTGAACTTGGTGTCTTTCTTCTGGAGGCGAGGCGTCAGCCGGTTGAGCAGGAATTGGAACATGTCTGGAGGCATGCACAGGTAGTTAGTGAACGACTGCACATCATCGTTCCGGAGCTTGACCATAAGGTTGTGGTACTGGCCAGCTGAGACTCGCTCATCTTCTGTTAACCAGGTCCTCACCCAGAACCGCTTCTTGCTATATCTTCTTCGGGCCCTTTGCCTCCTTTCCTGCAGGACCTCGGCCTGGGCACGGATGTAGGCATGATGCTGAACAATCAGATCAGCCTGGAAAAGTCCTAGTACTTGCTCATCCATACTGTCCCTGGACTGGACTGGACTAGATTGGACCACCCCAGGCCTGAAATCACACTATTTTAAATCAACGAAGATCGCAGCCATTAACATGTCTGACCCTCTGTGACCCTCCATGGCGTAACATCGACGCAACTGCGTTGCACACTAACCCACATCGACGTATGTCTGTCCTATGTGCATCCCAGTGCATCGCAACTCTGACACTCATCATCGCAGCTATTGCCACACACCGACCGACACCGGCCCATTTTGACCGAATACTGACGTAACTCTGACCGATATGAATCGTGGATGTGACATTTGTGTTCGAAAATGTTCGAAAATGCTCGAAGAGTTTTGCGACAGCCCAAAATTTACTGACCGACCCTGATTGACACTGACGCAGCGCAAGTGAAATGGGCGCATTAAAAGCCATTTTCCTTTACCAGAACAAATCAGTCCAGGCTTAAAAGCCATTTTCCTTTACCAGAACAAATCACAGACCAGGCTTTAAAGCCATATTCCTATACCTAAACCAGTGACCAGAGTCCAGGATTTTAAGCCATTTTCCCTTACCAGAACAAATCAGTCCAGGATTTAAAGTCATATTCCCTATCAGAACAAATCACAGACCAGACTTTAAAGCCATATTCCTATCAAAAACAAACCAGTCCAGGATTTCAAGCCATTTTCCTTTACCAGAACAAATCACAGACCACTCAGGATTCAAAGCCATTTTCTTATACCCAAACCTACAAGAGTCCAGGATTTTTAGCCAATTTCCTTTACCAGAACTATTCCCAGTCCAGGCATAGTAGCCATGCCTTTTATACCAGAACAGACCACATATTCCTATGTATACCACAACTTACCACTAGTCAAGGATTTTAAACTATATTCCATTACCAGAACAAATTACAGTCCAGCCTTTGAAGCCATATTCCTATACCAGAACAAATCACAGTCAAGACTTTAAAGCCATTTTATTCCTATAACAAAACCTACCATAGTCGAGGATTTTAAGCCGTTTTTCCTTACCAGAACAAATCACAGTCCAGACTTAAAACCCGGTCCCCTTTTACTTTCTTTAATGTGAATTTACATAGTTTTCAAAGTTGTCTGCTGCTGATTTGTTATATGTTGGTAGGGATTAAAAGACTTTATAACAATTTGTAATGACTATTTTTAATTTGTTCAAAGTTACAAACAACTTTTGGTGCAGCTGCAGCATATATATTTATATATATATATATATATATATTGTAATTTAGTTAAAACATATTGAGAAAAGAAACAAGAGGGCCATCAGGCCCTGGATTGCTCACCTGAGAATGGGCATATTAAGACTTAACTCTTTCAGAATATCATCAAGACAAACTTTCTGACAAAATTTCCAACTGCGCAAGTCAAAAATGTGATCTCCATAGTGTTAACTAGATTGTTCTACAATTTGGCCTAGTTGTTTTTAACCTGACCTGACCTATATTCAAACTTGGCCTAGATACCACTAAGACAAACATTCTGACTAAGTTTCAACATGCTCAAGCCAAAAATGTGGCTTCCAGAGTGTTAACAAAATTTTCCTTTAATTTGGCCTAGTAACCCAACATGACCTATATTCGAACTTGGCCTAGATATTGATCAGACAATCATCCTGACAAAGTTTCAGCATGCTTAAGTTAAAAATGTGACCCAGTTTCGATCTTGCCTAGATTTGATGGAGATATATATGTTCTGATGATCTTTCATGAAGATTGGATGCAAAATGTTGCCTATGGAGTGCTAACCCTTTCCCTCATACGACAATTCTGCAGCAGACGACTTTGAACATGCTATGTAGTGCAAATATTACGGACACCGGTAAAATCGAAATCCGAAAGAACAAAAAATATTCAGATTGTTGATTTATATTCCTTATTTTCATCAGGGTCTTTCAAATAGTACTATTTGAAAGACCCTGTTTTCATTGATGATAAAGATATTCTTTAAAATTTATTAAATGTATTGTTTATCATTCTTGTCTTCCTTTCACCGTTTGACTTGCTTTATTTTTGCGACTTAAAGAGATATACAGCAGCACGTTTGGATGTTTACGCCAATGCAAATTCTGAATGTATTTGTTGAATTATTTTGTTTTAAAATAAAACAACTTGTTTTTCTTCAAATATCAAATATTAAATGTAGAGGTGAAAACAAACGCATGTTTGTTCTTATAGAAACGATTCAAATTTAGTGCACGGGGGCAATACTATTCCGAGAGACAAGACGTTTGATGAACGAATCAATACAATGCGATTATCTGCGAGTATCCAAGTACTCGATCGGAAGAATTCACGAGTACCCGATTACTAATATTGGTACTCGTTCCCATCCCTACTTATTATCCTTTTTCCACATGCAGATGCATTTTTGGTTTTTGTCATATCTTTTAAAACAAGATATTGGTTGCAATGAAGTATAGCGAGGACACAGGAATGGTGCTATAATATACTATATGTAGCAACAGGAAGATGCTGACATATAGCCCTGACACAAATGGCCCTATTTCATACTATATAGAGATTGAAAGGGGCAAAATTCTGTGAAAAACCATCCAGCCAGAACATGGTGATAAAATGCATGTGTTCTCTTGTTATTGAAGCTTCCCATTAACCCTTTACCTCATACAGACGCTTTCTGACGCCGACGGCTTTTTGAAAACATAGTGACAAAAGAAGAAATTGCACAAAACGTGCAATTTCACCTTTTGCCACAATGTTTTTCGACAAAATACGTTCAAAGTCGTCTGCTGCAGAATTGTCGTATAAGGGAAAGGGTTAAGTATCATTGAATTCCAACTGGTGGTTGCTCACTTAATGAGAAATAGCCCCGACACAAATGGTCCTTTAACATACTATATAGAAACAAGAAATCGCTGAAGACGGTAAGGCCCGATTGTCAGCAATTTGACCTTGAAAATCGACAAACCAAGGTCAAGGTCAAAGTAACCATAGAAATCAATAGAACTTGTTACTGGTTACCTTTACGCAAAGTTTCAAGTTTGTAACCCTTTCCAGTGCTGAGATCTTGCCTCAACCTGAAACTTTAACCAAAATGTTGACAGACAGACAGACAGACATCGGCAATCTATAGACCGGAATTGCTAGAGCAATCCAACCAATTAAAAGGGCAATAACTGAACATGATGATAATATGCCTGTCTCCTCATGTAAGTGAAGCTTCCCATAAATTCGGGGATCATTAAAATATAAAATCACATTCTTTGAACCAAGATATTAACTATTTCCTACTTGCAGACACATTTTGACATGTCTGCAGCAAACCACTTTTAAAAACATTTTGGCAAAAGCAGAAATTACAAATATTGAGCAATTTCTCCTTTTGTCATAATATTTTCATCTTTAATTCAACTTTCATTCATAGAGATTTCCACTGTTTGCCTAAATGTTTTTGAAGTCGCCTGCTGCAGATTTGTTGTTTATCGGAAAGGGTTTAAAGTCAGTGAGTTCTTTATATGGACAAGGATAAACCTAGCAGCCGAAGTTAATATAATCTGTACTGACAGAGTGTTACTTTACAATTATTTCTATTTTGGGAACAACAATCTAAGAAGGTGACAAGACCATTCCGGAAAGAGGTACTTTCACTGTTTATAAAATTCATTTATTTACCACCCAGTAACACCGACTGACACCTCCAAAACAGCTTTTCTTTAAAAAACTTATGAACATAATTATATAAGATGAAAAACTCAATTTTGTTTTGCTTTTCCCTTTCCCACATACAACATAACTGCAGAAACCAACTTTAAAAATAAGAGGGCCCTGAGGCCTTGGATCGCTCACCTGAGAATGTGCTATTTAAGACTTAGCAAAGAGATGTTTGTAAAACAGTATGCTCCCCCTGAGCGCCATGTTGTCAGGAATATTTGGAAGATTTTTGACCCTCAGACCTCAAAATCAATAGGTCATCTATTGGTCACCCTCAGCCTCAATGTCAAGTTTTAGGGCCACGGGTGCAGGCAATGTGGAGTTATCACTCTGAAAAGCCTTTTACATTCAAGGTCAATTTACCTTGACCTTTGACCCTAACCTCACAATCAAAAGGGGTCATCTACTGGTCAGGCCAAAACTCCCAAGTCAAGTTTTAGGACTAAAGCTCCAGGCATTGTTTAGCTTGGTCACTGTGACCTTGACCTTTCACATGACGACCTCACAATAGGGGTCATTTACTGGTCACCCCCAGCCTTAATGTTGAGTTATCACTTAGACAAAATTCACTGTGACCTTGACCTTTGAGCCAATGACCTCAACATACATAGGGGTCATCTACTGGTCACCCCCCAGCCTCCATGTCAAATTAGAGGGCCATGGGTGCAGGCAATGTCGAGTTATCACTCAGACAAGCTATTTAGATTCAAGGTAACTGTGACCTTGACCTTTGACCCAACTACCTAAAAATCAATAGGGGTCATCTACTGGTCACCCCCAGCCTCGATGTCAAGTTTGAGGGCCATGAGTGCAGGCAATGTCGAGTCATCACTTGGACAAGCTTTTCAGGTTCAAGGACACAGTGAACTTGACCTTTGACTCAATGAGCTCAATATCAATAGGGGTCATCTACTGGTCAGGCCCAGCCTCCATGTTGAGTTTGAGGGCCATGGGTGCAGGCAATGTTGAGTTATCACTCAGACAAGCTTTTTGCGTTCAAGGCCACTCTGACCTTGACCTTTGACCTGATGACCTCAAAAGCAATAGGTTTCGTCTACTGTTCATCCCCAACCTCCAAGTCAAGTTTAAGGGCCATGGGTCCAGGCAATGTCAAGTTATCACTCGGACAAGCTTTGGTTTACCGACGGATGGACTGACATGTGCAAAGCAATATACCCCTCTTCTTCGAAGGGGGCATAATATTAAAGAGAAGCCATATTTTAACGGATCATATCATCAAATCTATTTCAACAATCTTAGTAGAGGGTCACCCGAGGAACATTTGAAAAGTAAGACAAATATTCTGACAAAGTTTCAACTTGCTCAAAGTTAAAATGCGGCCTCCTTAAATTTGGCCTAGTGATCTAGTTTATTCCAATATGACCCATATTAGAACTTGTCTTAGATATTATTAAGAGAAACATTCTGACTGAATTTGAAGATGCTGAAGCAAAGATTGCAGCCTAAAGTGTTAACATGATTTTCTTTCAATTGGACTTAGTGACCTACTTTTTGGCCCGACATGACCCATATTCAAACTTCACCTACACATTATCAAGACAAACATTCTGATAAAGATTCAACATGCTCAAGTTTAAAATGCACCCTCCAGAGTGTTTACAAGATTTTCATTCAATTTGGCCTAGTGGACGAGTTTTTTGACCTAATATGACCCATATTCAACCTAGACCTAAATATCATTAAGACAGATATACTGACAATATTTCAAACTGCTGAAGAAAAAAGTGCGGCCTCTAGAGTGTTATCAAGATTTTCCTTCAATTTGACCTACTGACTTACTTTTTGACCTGACATGACCCATATTCAAACTTGACCTACATATCATCAAGACAAACATTATGACGAAATTTCAAACTACTGAAGAAAAAATTGGGCCTCTAGCGTGTTAACAAGATTTCCCTTCCATTTAACCTAGCTTCAAATCAATATGACCCATATTTGCACTCGACCAAGATGTCATTAAGACAAACATTCTGACAAAATGTCAAAATTGCGTCCTCTAGATTGTTAAAAAATGTTTCCTTCAATTTAACCTAATGACCTACTTTTTGAACCTACATGACCCATATTTGAACTTGACCTACATATCATTAAGACAACTTTTCTGATAAAGTTTCAACATGCTCAAGTTAAATGAATGTATATTGTTTTATAACACATCGACAGCTAAGGTCATTTAGCGCGCAATTAAATTTAATTATTCATGATCCCTGGGTAAACAAACCAGTACTAGGCTAGAAAATGTGCCTTGCCCAAGGGCACTCCACCATGACCGTGCTCAAGTTAAAAGAGTGGCCTCCAGAATGTTAACAAGATTTTCATTAAATTTGACCTAGTGACCTAGTTTTTTGACATCATAATGACATATGGCCCAGTTTAAAACTTGTCCAAGATTTGATGGAGATGAATGTTCTGATAATCTTTCATGAAGATCGGATGCAAAATGTAGCCTGTAGAGTGTTAACAAGGCAATTGTTAACGACAGACGACGCCGAACAAAAAGTGATCACAATAGCCCACCCTGCACTTCGTGCACAGGTGAGCTAAAAATGCTTTAAAATGTATTAAAGGGAATCAAAATGTATGTCAGCAGGGTATTACAGAAAAGGTTAAAGGCACACAACATTCCAGCTCTAGACACAGTGCTATTGATTGAGGCAACTAAAAGCGATAATTAAAATACTTTTAAAGGCAAAAAGTGTTACTTGGTTTGTTCAAATTAATCAAGTCTTACATTGACCTTCTCAGAACATAAAACACACACATTTTATTTTCATACAAATGAAGATATTACTTGTGCCAATTACGCTTTGGCTTCCTTTTCAAGCTATTTTCTGAGACAAAAGCCCATTCGAGACCAGAGTTTTCAAACTATTAATCCTTTCCATCATATAGACGCTTTGTGACGCCTCTACAGCAGACGGATTTTTAAAAACATAGTGACAAAAGAAGAAATTGCTCAAAACAAGCAATTTCTCCTTTTGCCACAATGTTTTCCACTTTTAGTCATAGGTTATCTACCCAATTATAGAGATTTTCTGTTTTTTTGACAAAATATGTTCAAAGTCGTCTGCTGCAGAATTGTCGAATGAGGGAAAGAGTTCATCCTTTCTCTGACACTGACAATTTGTCTGCAGCAGACAATATTTTAAAACATTTGTTATAAAATTAGAAATTGCTCAGTGTTATTTTCATGAGTACATTTTTACAGACATTTAATCACCATGAACAACTCCTTTTCCCCCAATGTTTTCAAAATGATGTCTACATCTTATGCCTCCAATGTTGTGTGTATCGGGGAAAGGGTTAATGACACACATACTTAAGGTCACTTACTACGTCATCTCCTCAGATGACAACAATTAATGCATCCCTTTGATCTCTTCTACAAGACTATCCCTTTCCCACCTATAGCCACACTCTTCTGCAGCAGACGATTATTGAAAACAATGTGGCAAAATCAGAAACTGTTCATGATGAGCCATTTCTCCTTTGGCCACAATATTTACAGCTTTTTTCTAAGTCATCTCCTTCATATTTGTCTTATGTGGTAAAGGGTCATAGCCAATTTCTATATAGTTTTATGTCACTTTTATACTCGTGTCAAGTAGATTCGTGTAAACGCTGTTTAACATTTCAGTTATATCATTTCAGTTATATCATATCAGTCGGGGTTTGTCAAGAAAAGAAATTTGTTGACATTACATCGTCCCTGACTTAGAGAAAGGTATGTCAAAGGTCATGGTCAAGATGAGTGACCTATATTCCTCACATGACACACAACCAATCTCTTCCTTTACACCTCACACTGTCTATACTTGATTCTGCAATTCATGCACATTATTCTCAGATCCTGCGTATTTTTAGAACCAATACACGATTAAAGTGCATAAAATTATGCAAGGAAATTTTCAGAAAAAACATCCCAAACCTTATTGATATACCTATGCTTTCAGAATGCATTTTTCGAAGTATCATAATTGTTTACCTTTTTTACCTCAATATTCTATAAAACAATTAAAATTGAAAAGGATAACTTTATATGGTTGTGTTTCTTGTGCTGTGCAGTGTCAGACTTTTATACTGTGCTGAGGAATCTGTAGTTATTATATGATTGGTCAGAGAAGTAAACTGGGTAGTTCTGGACTATCAAATGCCTGTCTGTGATGCAGAGGTCAAGTGAGAACCTAGTCTGTGAGTTGGTGTAGAGATTAACTGAGCAAGATCTATGTCAAGAAGATTCTTCTCAAAATTTGACAAACGTTTGAACTCAAGGTTAATATCTCCAAGCACTAGAGTGTGTGTGAATTTGTAGTGCTTGGCTTGATCTGTACAATACTGTATGATTGTACAGATGTCTTCTTTTAATGTCATGATTGATACAGTCATGTTGACCAAACATGATATATTTGAAAAATTACTTTTAACTAGAAAAGATATGGCTAGATCAATATTTAAAGTTTCTGCAAAATAAGTTGACGTATTAGTCATATAATTAGTGTACAAAACATTGTCTTTAAAACAGTGTTGTAATTATTACTGAGCCAGACTGCATGTTGTCCAAATATGTTTGTGGTCAGAGAAGTAACTCTCAAATACACCACTCCAGATTAATAATTTTTCTCTAATTGTTAACCCAAGGAGCCCAACAGATTCAATGACTAAAGATACTGGCATGTTGAGATGACACATAACTGGTTTTCCTAAATATATAGCACAACCATGTCGCTTGTATCAGAGATACACATCAGGCCTGTGTCTTGTGTGCCACATGTCGCCTCATCATGGTGATGTGTGCCCAGTAACTTGGGAATTCTATGATGCATGGTTTCTCATTTCGACCTTTGACCCCTAAGTGTGACCTTGATCTTTGAGGTACTGGCCTGTGCCTTGTGCGCCACATGTCACCTCATCAAAGTGAACATGTGTGCCAAGTAACTATGGAATTCTATGATACATGGTTGAGATGCCGGCCGGACAAGGTAGTCGTATCAAACAGTAGTCATTTTGACCTTTGACCTCTAAGTGTGACCTTGACATTTAAGGTTCAGGCCTGGGTCTTGAGGGTGATACGCCGCCTCATCATGGGGAACGTTTGTGCCAAGTTTCTTGGAAATCCTATCATGGATAGTTAGGTTACGGGCTGGACAAGGTAAGGTGGGTAATCTCTTACACTGCCCCTGTCTCTACCTGGTGGCCGGTCTGAAGACTGGAGGATACCACAAAGTATGCTGACCTGCAGCGTTCACCAGGTGTTTTTATGCCCGAAAAGTGTTTCCGTACGCCCAAAAAGGACATCCAGGAATGTGTATTGTGTTTGATTAACTGTCACTTATGGACAGTGGGTAATGTCAATAGGTAAGAAAGCCATTCACCATCAAGATTATGACAAGAGACTCTAAAAGAGATCATAATAGTTCACATAAACAAGAGGACCATGAGGCCCTGGAATCGCTCACCTGAGAATGGGCTATTTAAGACTTAACTCGTTCAGCGCCAATGGCAATATCATCAAGACAAACTTTCTGACAAAATTTCAAGCTGCTCTAGTCAAAAATGCAATCTCTATAGTGTTAACTAGATTGTTCTACAACATACTCAAGCCAAAAATGAGGGACGTTTGTCATTTAAAGAAAAGGTTGATAACAGACGACCAGACGTACGTCATATGGATGACGGATATATCAGGCAATCACAAGAATTTAAAGTATTATTTAAATGAAAAAATTGTCATAATTTTAATATGTACCTTTGTATTAGATTCAAAGCTTTGTAAACTAACTGTATCATCATCCAATTTTCTTTTTCTTTTTTTCTGAAACAAAACAAAAGAAGAATTTTATAAATGGCCAAATATGCAGCAGATGACTTTGAAAACATCAAAACAAATGGCAGCCAAGTTCTTCAACCAATAAATATGGCTCAAACAGTTTTTGTAAAGGCTCACCTAATGGAACGATAGAAAGACTCAGAGAGATCAGAACAACCAGTATAATTAGACAAGCAGTTTCAAAGGAAAAGAGCTCCACATTTCAAGAATCAGCACAAGATTTACCATGTGAAAATAAATCCAAGTTCATATGCATGATAAGGAAGATCTTCCAAGCTTGAAAGTGGCTGTCACAATCTGTCAAGATCATAAGCTGAGTCTTGTGTTTGGACAGCCAAATGCGATAAGCTGATTGATACATGTTGACCAATCACGATATATTTGACAAATTAATTACTTTTATCTAAAAAAAAAAATGGCTAGTTCAATATTGTAAGTTTCTTCACAATAAGTTAACGTATTAGTGTACAAAACATAGTCTTTAAAACATTGTTGTAATCATTACTGAGCCAGACTGCATGTTGTCCAAATAGGTTTGTGGTCAGAGAATTAACTTTCAAATACACCACTCCAGATTAATAATTTTTCTCTAATTGTTTAATGTTAACCCAAGGAGCCCAAAACACAATCCTACAAAAAAGATCTAAAACATTTACAAGAAACATATTATAAGTTTGTTAATTAGGTCAACTGTTACTAAAGATATTGAATATATTACCATTTTCCTATTTTTAGTGACAGAGACCTTGACCTTGACCCCAGGAGCCCGTAAGCACAATCCAATTCAAGAGATGCATTAATACATATGTAACGAATATGCAAATTAGCATCACCGGTTCGAAGTGATGGTCTTTGGGTTAAATATATAAGACAAGTGGACCCCTTCAGGGTTGAGTATACTTTTCGCTGAAGGGATCTTCTGCGTCTTTAGCCCGGCACGTTACATTGGTGACAGCGGTGGGATAAAGACAACTGCCATATCGGAGTTGCCTTACCCATGGGTTTCCCAGGCCAAGACTCGGGACGAGTCTTCTCGGAGTGGGAAGTATTGTAACGAATATGCAAATTAGCATCACCGGTTCGAAGTGATGGTCTTTGGGTTAAATATATAAGACAAGTGGACCCCTTCAGGGTTGAGTATACTTTTCGCTGAAGGGATCTTCTGCGTCTTTAGCCCGGCACGTTACACATACTTGCTTAACACTAAGTTTGGATGCATTTTATTCACTGAAATTTCAGAAATTCAGCAAGGATCAATATATGTACAGATTTTAGCCCTATCCCAATTGACCCGCTCCTGACAGTAGAGAAGATGTTGATGGACTATGCACAAGGGGCGTAAGACAAAGGATGATCCCTATAACTCAACTTGTGCACTTTTGGCTCAGGTGAGCTAAACAAGAGGCCCAGTATCGCTCCACTGCCATTAGGCAAAATGTTTTTTTTTCATGGTGGCCATGGTTTTTTTACCAATCACTATGGCTTGAACCCTTTCCCTCATATAGACGCTTTCTGACGCCTCTACAGCAGACAACTTTTTGAAAACATAGTAACAAAAGAAGAAATTGCACAGAACGTGCAATTTCTCCTTTTGTCACAATGTTTTCCACTTTTAGGCATAGATTATCCATTCAATTATAGAGATTTTCCATTATTTGACAAAATATGTTCAAAGTCGTCTGCTGCAGAATTGTCGTATGAGGGAAAGGGTTAAGGAATCTCTTTGAGTGTTCACCCAAGGTACATTTCTACAAAATTATTTGAAGGTCAACCAGATACTTTCGGGAGAAGATTTTTCAAGTTTTCACTATTCCTTTGTTGTATGTGGGGAAGATTTAAACTAAATGTTCTTTAGTTTGCCCTTTTGTACAGAGTATAAACATTAAAGATTGTTTCCCCCAGTTACTCCGAAGACTTTGGTCTATGTATTGATTAAATGAATATAAATTGTCTATAAATGGCTACTTCAATTGATTACTTAGCAGAGACAGTTATATAGCCATATAAGCCAAAATAGCCCCGCACCCCTGCCGGCCATGTTTTTCAACCAATCAATATGGCTCGAAGGAATCTGATAAGAGGGTCATCCAAGAAACATTTCTACAGGATTATTTGAAAATCGCCCAACCAATATAGGAGGAGAAGAAATTTAAGTTTTTCTTTCGGTTGCCATGGAAACCAAAAGTGTGCATTCGAAGGAATTTATGAGAGGAGATTGAGAAGATCCTCCCAAGAAGTTTCATCCCAATTTGCCAAGGGGTTAGGAGCAAAAAGTTGACGCACGATGGAATATTCACCATGACATTAAATTTTATAAGCTTGACTGGCTGAAAAGTGGAGTTAACAATGATTACTTTTTAATACATTTTGTTTTTCATTTTCATTAAATTACAATAAACTTTCACCGACTTATTGTACCCCCTCCCCAATTCACAACTGTGACCTTGAACTTTGACATAGGGTGGTGAAACATAAACTATTCTTATCTTCCTTTACACAATACCTCCTTATGAAGTATAAAGGAATTCCATCAACAAATGCCACAGTGGTAATGTCATTTTGAACATACAGTAGGCTATTTATAGCTATTGTGACCTTGACCGTTAACACTAGACCTCTGTTCTATGACAAACAAAGGACAGTGATGACGTAATACAGATATAATGGTATATGGCTACCCTTTATTCCCCCCAATTTTATGATGGGGATTATTTTTTTTACCATTGACGGAACATTCCTGTGAAGATTTGTTAATATTTGCACTGTGGTTTAAGAGAAGATTTTGCAATAATTGGTGCACAAATGTTTTGGTAGGCCATTATGAACCAAAGAGTTTCAATGATTTTGTGTATGTCTTATCAACAGGGGAAACAATTTATTTAAACTGAATAAATATTTCTGAAGGATAACATCCCCTATTTGAATAGAAATGAAAACATGACCGTCTTTGTTTTGTTGGGGTTGAAGCCGTTTTCAACATTATTTTAGTTATTTTGGCAACAGTTGACTTATTCATGATCCCTGGGTAAACCAACCAGTACTAGGCTAGGAAATGTGCCTTGCCCAAGGGCACTCCACCATGACCACAGCGCCGCTACTGGGGATCGAATCCGGGACGCTCGGTTCCAAATCACTAGGCCAAGGCAGATTCCCGAAAATATAACTGTATGGCAAGAGAAAACTTGGAATGGTTATGATACTTATCTGGAACAAAACTAGATGTAACCAAATATCCGTATATAAGTTCATAGTTCATATAATTAAATATCAATAATGCTACTTGAAAATGATGTACAGTAAATAATCAGTTAGCATTGTTACTGTGTAATGCTCAACCACAATAAGGAGTCTTTGGGCAAAGCAATTACAAGAAAGACTAGGCACTCACCAATCCAGGAAAGTCCGGTAATAACCCAATTACTGAATGTCTTCTGGACTTTTTTTCTGGAACCCTGCAAAAATGGAAAACAAATCATAACTTAATTGGAATCACACAGGTTCTTGCAGTCTTCAATCTTTCTGATCAATGTTTAGTCTCAATATTTGGAAAACCTTATTGATATGTAATAATGTTGAAGTACTTTATTTATTAAATGTGTGTGCACAATTTTAAATCAGTCTTAACAAAAAATAAAGAAGCAATGTCCAATTCTCAAAATCATATTTTGTACCCTAAAATGAAGGCTTACACTAGGCCTAAAAAAGTAAGTCTTATTTCTGGTCACGGGTCTCAAAATCAACAGGATCGGTAGGTAGGTTTTTTTTTTTTAAACCCTTACCCTCATAAAGACACTTTCGATGCCTTAAATTACCAATTTTATTAAATTTACTATCAAAACATTTATCAACAATGAACAACATAAACTTGAGAACAATTTTGTTAGGCTCTGGTACTGCGAATGCGAGTTTTGCGTATCAAAAATCCTATTTTGTGCTTTAAAAAAAAGCTGGTGTTGAACTGGACGGTCGGTAGGGTGACCAGAAACAAGACTAATGTTATTTAGGCCCTAGGCATCTTCAGCATACAATGTGAAGAAGGGTATTAGATGTAACTAAAATCCAAATTAGAAGGGCTACTGATAAGAAGCATATTTGTGTGAGAAAACAATTTTTAAGAATTATAAAAAAAAAGCAATTTGTTATAAAAAAAATGATTAGTACTGAAAAGCAAATAAAAAACAAACAAGTTACAAGAGTACTGCCTGCGGGTGCCTGACGCTCCTCTGCTTAGTATCCAAGCGAGAAATTAACAAGTTGAAAACATCGAACAATTAGATTATTACTATAAATAAATAAATAAATCCAATCAAACTTCAAAGGTGTACTTCTGCATTAGTGACCTTGGCATTCACCCCAGGAGACACAAAACATAATCCCTTTTAAGATTGATTGATTGGGGTTTAACGCCGTTTTCAACAATTTTTCAGTCATATCACAGTTCACCTACTCATATGTTTACTGGTTTGCTCTCACCAGTACTTACACAATATACTTTCCAAGCAACTTGATGCTTTTTCACATAGACTGTTAGCCCATTGGTGAAAGACAGTGGCCTTTGTCAAACGTCTGAAATAATGTTGGCCAAGCTGGGGTTCAAACTCACAACCTCTGGATTGACAGCCCGCATCGCAACCGACTGAGCTGCCGGGGCTCGGCCCCTTTTAAGATCTCCTTAAATACTTACTACAATCAAAATTTTGTTACATTTTGAAAATGTAACTATAAATATTGAATATATTAGTTTTTCTATTTTTAGTAACAGTGACCTTGACCTCAAAAGTCCCAAATCACAATCCAATTAAACAACCCTTTCCCTCATATAGACGCTTTCTGACGCCTCTGCAGCAGACGGCTTTTTGAAAACATAGTGACAAAAGAAGAAATTGCTCAAAACAAGCAATTTCTCATTTTGACACAATGTTTTCCACTTTTAATCATAGGTTATCCATTCAATTAAAGAGATTTTCCAAGTTTGGACAAAATATGTTCAAAGTCGTCTGCTGCAGAATTGTTGTATGAGGGAAAGGCTTAAAAATAATCTTAAATACTTTTTACAGCAGGTCCTGTTGTTGCTATTATGATATAAGAAATTTATTTTAAGTTTCAAATCTCTACCTTAAATGGTAACTAAGAAAAAGTGGATTTTAACAAAAAACTTAAACAAAATTCTGACTTAAAAAGGGGCATAATTTTGACAAAATGCAGTGAAGAG